>JACXGJ010003670.1:0-51713 GCA_016801105.1 Esox niger
ACTGTCTCCTAACACACAGATGTATGTGAATATCTATTATAGAGTTATATACCACACTGTCTCCTAACACAGAGATGTATGTGAATATCTATTATAGAGTTATATACCACACTGTCTCCTAACACAGAGATGTATGTGAATATCTATTATAGAGTTATATACCAAACTGTCTCCTAACACAGAGATGTATGTGAATATCTATTATAGAGTTATATACCACACTGTCTCCTAACAAAGAGATGTATGTGAATATCTATTATAGAGTTATATACCACACTGTCTCCTAACACAGAGATGTATGTGAATATCTATTATAGAGTTATATACCACACTGTCTCCTAACAAAGAGATGTATGTGAATCTGACCATATATTTGTCTTGTTCTGCCATTCATGGCAACAGAAATACCTACCTCTTGTGTTTTACAGAATGCTTTCTGTAAATGGGCATTTTCACACCAAGTAGATTGGTCTTCCCCTCAGTTTCTTTGTAGTTCACTTCAGAGCCAGTTCTGATGTTGAGATCACTACATTGAAGCCCAGGGACTGGAAGTGTAGTATTTCAAACTAGAGATTCTGAAATCCTTTATGCGGTTGGAGAACAGGACGTTATTTGTCGTGTCCCTTTCTTTGGGTTCTTTGTTGGCTTTTCTCTCTATGGTTGGTTCTTTTTCTGTCTTCTCCCACTGTCTATTTAGGTGTCTTTCCCACCCACTTCCTTTCGATCTCTCTGTCTTCTCTCTGTGTCGGTCTCAGTCTTGACTCTCTCCCTTCTCTCTGATGTTTCACGAGGGCTTGAAAGCCACCTGTGATCTCTGTGACCAGTCACTCTGAGTGGGAATCCGGTGTAGCCTGTTTTACTTTGGATGGATTGATCAAGGGATGGAAGCGGGGAGCAAGACAAATGGAACAGGATGAATCAATCTTCCACGTTCTATGGTAATGGTTTGATTTTAATTGAATTTAGCCTCCGATCGTGCTTTGAGTTCGGAGACTGTCGTGCACAGGTTCTTCTGACACGCACTGACCCTTGCAGGGGTATCTACACACGCAGTAAAACTCTCTCCACTCTGTGCTGCTCCTGCCGCCAATCAAACTTGGAAAGCAGAAAATGTGAAGTTGTGTACATTATGGATGTTATACATGAGAGCAGGCTTTAATTAAAAGCAGAGTATGTATGGCTCTATGATATCCAGCATGTTAACTCAGACTTACAATATCACATTATAGAATACACGCCTCTCTCGCCCACTGTCATTAATTTCCTTTTTATTAGACTGCAGTGGCCATTTTAATTTCCCCAACCCTCAGGGCTATAGCACTTGGCTTAGTTATCTTAGTGCTAATTCCCATTGACAGCTAGCATCTCAATCTTCACTGTGTTTAAGTGGTGCACTGTCCTTGACATTGACACAGAACTGTGTAATCTCCATTGAATGAGTATTGTGACCAAAATCTTGCAGGCCGTTTAACAGACACATGGAGGCAAGAAAGCGGCAAAACGGGTGGAAAGCAATGATTATTTATGAAGTAATTAAAAGAAAGGAAAAAGCAAGGGACACATTTGTGGAGGTAGTAATACGACAAATAAGTTCCCATAAACCTAATTTCTTTAAAAACCGTCGCTCCCCCTGTAGGAAAACTGATGTTTTTTATTTATCTTGGCACACTGAACCTTACCTCCGTTCCATCCTCCAAATAGCAAAACAATAAGTGTTGAGACAGTAGTGCTTTTATCGTTAATTTCTGATTCCACTTTTAAGCAGCTGATCTAAAGCTGTGACAGCCAGGGTCAATGGTCTCTGGAAATGTTCTCTCTGTTGCTGCCACTGTGGCTGGAATCCCTGTCTCCCTCAATAACTGGTTCTATACAGTACCTATTACTCAGCAAACACAACTACTCTCTGTTACTTCTCTCTTACTTCTTTCTTATGGATACACACACACGCACACCCCCACACTAACTCAATGTGTTTTTCCGGGCTCTGGGAGTGAAAGCCTTTGGAGGGGTTTTCAGAAGGCTAAAGCACTCAGTGCCTCACTGCATTACCACCAAACGCCTAGACACTCCGAAAACATTGACAAAGACTTTGTCTCGCGGTAGCGCCGGGCTCGTGCTCTTCATCTGTCCCAATGCCTGATCTTTACCTTCATCCGAGGGTACAACGGAGAATTGCTAACATTTACAAACCCAATGCCTTGAATATCATATCAGATTATACTGAATGGGCCTTTTCAATTTGGCCCAGTCAGCTGGTGACGAAAGGTCAAGGGGACAGAAAAATGGAGAGCACTCAAGTTTGTTTCCTTGAATTCCCAAAATGTAATTGAGGACACGCTCCTCTTGTAGCGTTAACAGCGGTGGCATCGATTTAAACCCAGCTGTGCCATTTCTCTGTCATTTCGTTACTAACCGGTATTGAATAAATACAGAGAAAGTCATTTGAAAAGTTAATTTCGTCCTGACTGGGATGTAGACACAAAGCTATTAGTTTGGTGTAAATAGAAGAACACAATGTCATTCTCCTACATGTATATACACACACACACACACACACACACACACACACACACACACACACACACTCCTAGCTGAGAGGGATAGAGGAGTTACACAGTCAGCTTTAGTGCAATTACAAGTCTATCAGAGGAACGGGGACCTCTTTAAATGTCAGCTGCTTTTCTGCTGATTGGAGGTCTGTCTTGAACACATTTGCTTTAAATGGCAGCTAATAGAACAGTCCTGCAAGGGACCAACACACATCCTATACTATAAACTAAACTATCCAAAGGCCTATTCATTTGAGGCTCCTGTTTGGATGTTCCAGCCATGTCAGTGCTGTTTAGATGTCCGCACATCACTTTCAGCGGTCTCTGCGGATGATACAGAAATGTCAGTCCAAAACGATTCTCCGCGTCCCGTCGTGGAACACCGGGAATACGGTTGTGACAGCAGCACCATATGAGGCGGTCACCACGCCAACTGCCAGTGTGTTCCATCACAACTGCTGTTCTGTAAGAGACATGCATCACTGGAGCCTAAAAGCCTACATTCAATCAAGGGCCCCAAAGAAAAAGAAAAGGAAAACTCACCAACCCCCATATTTCCAGATTACATCTCCTATTAAATCTGTTGAGTGCCAATCGTGTTCCAGGCCTAGTGTGTTGCCTTTTCTTATTTTTATTTTTTTTAGCGGCATCATTTCCATAATTTCTTTTGGGAGTAGAGATTGATGCGTGGAGCGCGCCTGATGCTTGTCATTTAGCGGCTGGCTGTTGTGAGTTATTGCTCCGAGTCTATTAAGAGCGCTGTGCTGAGAGATGAGGTGTAAACTTCTGCCTGATTAATACCAACGCCCTCTCCATTACTCAGCAAAAGTTGTAATTTTGTCCAAACTTGGGCTGCGAGCGGAGACTCATTTAAACTGCCTGTTTTTTGGATGGATCACCGAGGTAGAGTGCTTTGGTGTACTTCTGAGAGAGAGGGGGCTGGAGACGGCTGGGGGGGCGGCTAAATGGGCTTTAATACACTCTGTTGATGGAGTGTCTCACGTCGGCCATATGAATCCACTCAACACAGAGGCGTTTACTCGAAAGGAAGAAGGCAGGGTGAAAAACAGGGTAGTTAATACCGTGGAAGTAATTACACCTCCCACCCATGGCCTGGTGTGTGTTCTCTCATGCTAACTTGGGTGGCCTTTTCCATCATCCCGGGTGGATTGAAACAGTATACGCCCCACTCAGTTGATATCTTTTTTGTTCTGTCACAAAGTGTCATTGAAATTTGAGTTTTTTTCTATTCTTTTCCTAGGGTTAACTGTCTGCATGAAGTTCAAAGGGGAATTTGTGAAATAGATCACTAATATAAATTACTGCAATACCTTTTTCAAATGTTTGTAGAGCAATTTTCATGTGAATCTCTACACATCTGAACTGTGGAATAATTCCCCGTCGGTTTTAGGGATTGTGACTAGATTGCCAATGCTGAAGACGTGCCTTGGATTTTTAAACTGAATTTAGTGAAAACTGACTTGCAACATGCCGTATGTTCTTGGTATGCAACGCCCCGGTAGATTGGTGTTGTATGGTTGGTTGTTCTCTCCCAGTGTCTGGTTTAAAGTGGAGGAAACAGGTTTACCTCTTGGATATTCCCTGTACTCAGAAGCATACAGTTCATGACTCTCACCAATGTCAACGACACCCTGGTGTCCTAGACCAAGCCATACTATGCTACATTTGGAAACCTTGCTTTGAATGAATGTGATTTTTAAAGGGTGGAATGCTGGTATAAATCTGCCCGGCCAAACTTCAACCCAATCAAATGCCTTGAATGAGCAGAGCTCCTAAAAGGGTGCTTACTAGATCTGGGACTTCAATTAATGTTTTGTTTTTTTTTAGCATTTGTGAGGTCATTTTCCACTTTGTTGAAGCATTTTCCACAGTTGTCTTGATTGAAATTCACTCTTTGAGACTTATTTGCAGATTAATTCCCCATCAAAACAAGTTGATGTATGCATGTTTATGGTAGACCATAAGCTTCAGTCAAAAACAAATGAAACCTTATTCAAGGTAGATCGTCATTAACACTTGCAGTCAGTTTGTAAAGGAAAGCCGCTCGACCTCTTTGGCTACTAGTCTGAAATCTTTCCCTGGCCTGTGGGTGAGACAGAATACAATATCCATGACCTCCTTTGGGTTTCAGAGAGGCTAAATGAATTTCTTGTTTTTAGATTAGAACCACACTGAACCACATGTGAAAAGAGAAAAAGAAGCTGAATAGATTTGCCATAGCAATCTGAACCAGAAAAGGAACCAGGCAAGCCTAGTTCCGCCGGCCCACAATAAAAATGTATGTATAATTGTAACCCTCTGGATTCGAACTTTGGTCTCCCACGTGAGAGACAGCGTTTTTAAACACTTCACCCTGTCATTACAAGTTACACCAGTCGCTAGACACCGTTGAGCATTGTGTCAAACTGACTAACGTCTTTCTTTTGAAGTTCAATTCCACCACAAATAGCGTCCATGGACTATGGCTTTTGCTTCTGGCTGTTTTAACAGCTTATTAGCCAGTAAGAGCTACTAGTATCTACCAACTTCCTATAAATTGCTCAATTCTTATTACAAAATGAACTTTTCCCTGCCAAAGCTATTTATTTCATGACACAGAAAACATTTTTGTCTTTCCTTCAAGAATGGCATTGATACAATAACTATCAGTAAGGGTCAAGATAACTAACTTTTTCATCAAGTGAAAAGACAAGAGAATCACGGAATCCACCAGAAATGGTCACAACACTGTATAACCGTGTTTAAGGCTTACTATAACATAGCTACTGAATGTTGTATGTAACCAGCTACATTTTTGTCTTTCCTGACCCAAAAAGCATGCGTGGATGCATACTTCGTAAATCTAACCGAAACGGTCGCAATATAACAGTAAACCGTTTTATTTTAGGACCACTAAGAGACAATCACTCTTCTTGGCCGGGTCCACTTAAAAACTGAAGAGTTAAGTGACTGTTGGTCTGTGGCTTTGATTTTGTTAGTGTTGATCTGTGACTGTGTCCCTGGGTCTGTGACTGTGTCCCTGGGTCTGTGACTGTGTCCCTGGGTCTGTGACTGTGTCCCTGGGTCTGTGACTGTGTCCCTGGGTCTGTGACTGTGTCCCTGGGTCTGTGACTGTGATCCTGGGTCTGTGACTGTGTCCCTGGGTCTGCGGTCCTGTGGTTCTTGGTCTGCAGTCCTGTGACTTTGGCCTTGGGTCTGTGACTGTAGCTCTCTGGTTTTGGGCCTGTGAGTGTAGCTCGCTGGTTCTGGGCCTGTGATGGTTGGCCTGTGATTTTGGGCCTGTGACTAGTCTTTGGGGCTAATACTCGCTATACCTGTTAGATTTAGTTAGTGCAGTGTGGACCGCAACCTCATCAAGTGTCCCCATCCAGTTGAACCAAATTGATCAATCCCATTCCAAGTACAAGCACACCTGACCTCAGCTGGTCGTCAAGCCCTTAATTGGTGGAATCAGTCAGTGCTAGTACTGGAATAGATTAAATAAGAGTTGGTGACCCAGTGTAGTCGTAGTGGGAGCTATGTGTAATTATAACTACTGTTCATTTAACCAGCCAGTCCTGATGAAGCACTAGGCCATTAAGTCACAGCATACCCTTACTGTGTTGGTCCATTACTAACCCCAGGAGTTTGTCCTCTATTCGTTAGACAGCGCTTTGATCTCTCAACACCGCTGTGGGAAAAATAGACAGCGGAGGAGTCATCAAGTGCCATGCTTTTCCTTTAGCTTTATACTAGCTAAGCTGCATGTTCCGGGAAGGTCCGGTTTACCTCAGAGAAGACTGGTTAGACATGGTTGAAATGATGGCGTTCTTGGTGATGGTGTCGAATACCTGAAACCCGTTGGCTGTTCATGTTGGTGAAACGTTTCTTTGTAAGGTTTATAGTTTTATGCCGATGGCCTTCCTCCTTTAGAGAGGAGGTTTATTATCTGCCTTTGAGTACACTGAGGGGCCTTTTTTATTCTGTTCTGAAAACGTTTTGAGATCCCCTGGCAAATGCACCTTGAACATTTTTGGGGCCAGGAATTATTTTATGATAGCAATTTCATCAGGGTCCCCCTAATACTCCAAAACTAAGTTGGGAGTGAGGGAAAAATAAGTATTACTTAGCTATTGTCTAAACGCTAATTCGCTGTAATTCTCACCATTTTATCAAGGGTTTGGGAGATGTATTTTTTTCCTTCATCTTCACAGCTAATATACAGCAATTTGACCACATTTGTGATGAGCAGAGAGAGCATGTTGCACTTAAATTACAGTGAATGATCAAACAGAAGTAAATGCAGGAAGTATTATGTTATAAACGTGATTAGTGGAGTACTGTGTACTTTCCTCTGTCTTGACGCACGCTCACGCACACCCTCATGATTCAGGTGCCCCTAACGGAATTAGTCAAGAGATTTCTGTTGCAGCCTGTGAGATGTGTTTAATTATGGTGGGTTCAGCTTATAAGCGGAGTAGAAATGATAACCAACAACTAATCATTCATTAGAAAAGTAACCGCCATTAGCCAAGGAACCCGGCCAGATAGTCACTCGGGGTGTCTGTGACCATTTAATCTGTATGGCTGGTAGGACACTACCTACCAATGAAATGGCCTGTAGAATATCCACTGGTCATCTGGAAGTCCCTATATGCCGTTATATGCAGTTCACACTGTTCTCTACTTGATTCCCAGCAAGGAGTCAACTCCGGGGACCATATATTAGACACACCACACCGTTCACCTGAATGAATCGCTCCTACAGAGAGTCACTTGGCTTGCTATATAAAGCATGCCGACCGGTATCAATGCGTTCAGTAACTGTTCCATTGAATGTTAGAATCGACAAAACAAGTGACATAAACGACTTTCGGTTCTGTGTGCTGTCAGTGCCTGATGTCCCTGTTACAGTAGTATTTCAGAGACGGACGCTCGTCTGAGTTTTTCAGTCACGGCAGCGTCTGTGTTTCCCCGGCGACGTTGTCCCGAACGAACGACATCCGCCGTGGGCGAAAAGAGGTCTGCGGGGAACGACGGGGCAAAGCGGTCAGTGACACGGCAGTTTGGCAGTGGCGTGCAGAAAGGCATCACAGAATGCAGAACTCGTCAGTGCTTGTCAAGGAGGGGCTGTTGCAGCGGTCCGAAGGGGTTGGGTTCAACTCCTATCAGATGGAACAAGATGCTGCCTTGGCTCTATCAGGCTCACAGAAAAACACCGGCCACCCGAGGAACGGTAATGGGTTGGGCCAACAAATCCCCGCTCCGTTTACCGGAATAACCCGTGAGGTCCCCAGACCTCAGCCCAATAGAGCGTCTCTGGGAGAAGATGGAACGGCCGATTCCCGGCAGGCATGTGCCCGCTGGCCAATCAGAAGCAGCTGGATGGTTCCATCGGTTCCGCTTGACTGGCGTCCGTGTGGGACGCTTACGATGGTTTGTAAAATCCTCGCCTCAAAGAACTCAGCCCGTTCTGGAGCAGAACGCATCCATCCCGATACTAGATGGCTGTAATGCACATTGATCACAGGGACACATGTACCCGCTATTAGCTGTAGCGACATGATATGCATCCTATACGGTGCCTGGACACATGTACCCGCTATTAGCTGTAGCGACATGATATGCATCCTATACGGTGCCTGGACACATGTACCCGCTATTAGCTGTAGCGACATGATATGCATCCTATACGGTGCATGGACACATGTACCCGCTGTTAGCTGTAGCGACATGATATGCATCCTATACGGTGCATGGACACATGTACCCGCTGTTAGCTGTAGCGACATGATATGCATCCTATACGGTGCATGGACATATGGGACACACATCATTCGTCGTAGCAACGTATGATTCGCATCAGATTAGATGTACATGTGTTTTGTATGCAGCCGCATTCGTGTTTGAAGATATTTCAGTACGTCCAAATTGATTGTGTTGATCGTTATCGGTCTCCCTTTGTTTCCCCGCTTGTCTTCTCTCAGCCAGTCAGTTTTTAGCACTGATGAAAGGGTGCGGCTCTGTACGTGTGAGTGTTTCTTTCTGATTAAATGCCGAACCCTTGCCGCTCCAGTGAATATGTATGAGAGATGCGCACGCACGCACGCGCTCTCAACGCGGCTCACCGACCCAAATACACGGCAGGTCCCGATGTCGAACGGCAGTCTGTTAGGAAGGGAAAGTAGCCTGGGTGAACCGTGGTAGTCTGCCACACAGCGTGCCGGCATGCCGCGAGGGCACGGCGGTCGTCCCCGTGTGTTACCGCTCACCCGGGTCTGGCCGGGTCCATCCACCTCATCAGGCCCCCAGGCGGAGGGCTACACCAGGGTGGAGGCTGGTCACACCTCCACGTCGGGTCCATATATCTAGAGGTGGTCTGTCAGGGGCTCTCTCACTCCTTACTGAAAATATATCGTTCATTTGCACCCTACCCCCTCTTTCATACACACACACACACACACACACACACAGAGAAACACAGTCACACTGCTGGCGTTGATCACCTCTTGATTGGTTTGGGAATGGTAGAAAGGATTTAACTGATAGTCTGTTTACACAAACACACACAGCAGATTGGGGGGAATGAAAGGCTGGCTGATTGGAAGTAGAAGTGTGCCTACCTGGCTGATTAGTCGTAGTGCCTCACTGGTTGCTGTTACAAATCTGCTCCTCTTTGAGAATACCCTCCCCGCTCCTTCAAGATGATGCTCTCAATGTGTTTGACCCATGCAACGCATCTACGCACACTGTACTTTCCCGTTGAAAGGCCTGTATTGGCATTGGAAACGTTTATGCTGTTAAAATGTAACAACAAAATCAGTCATTCTAAGTGAAAATGAAACCCACATTGCAAAATGAAGATATTTTTTTTATTATTCTTGTTATTTGAATTATGTATCATATTGGAACTACATGTATATAGTTACTCTATACTCTACAGAGTCTCCATTTTCTTTATTTTGTGTCAGTTACTGTGGTCAGGTACCAATTTATGTGCTGTGTTCATTGTAAGGTGTCATTTAAAATTCCAATTAGATTTTTTCCAGTGGCTTTTTGGTTTTCTTATGATTTAAGTGGGTCTTTCTGTGTTGCTCTGTGGGGTCTGCTTGTGTTTGTGAATAGAGGCCCAATATGAGCTGGTGTAAGAGGCTCTTCTCTAGGTTAATCTCTCTGTATTGACATAGCCTGCATTTGTTTTAGCATTGTGTTTCACTCTGAAGATAGTTTTGAAGATTTCTGCGTGCAATTCCTCAGTTGGTCGTTTGTTCCAGTACGTACATTTTTGGTTAGTCTGGCAGAATTTGGGCAGAAGCTGTAAGTCCAGGCACACTTCATGGGGGATAACATTATTTTTGTCTCAATTGAAAATGTATGTCAAGGAAGGCCCAGTCTGACAGACTGCTGTCAGACTTGGGCCTTCTGAAGCATCAGGTCGTCAGCAAGCAGTAGACATGTTATTTCATTACATGACTTACCTAGTAGGGTCAGGCTGGGCGCTGCAGCCTCTCCTACTTCTCTTGCCAATTCATTCATATGAATTAAAATAAGAAGTGCTCAAGCTGTGTCCTCCCCGGCCACCAGACAAGAAATATATGTTTTGTTGGCAGTTTTACCTGCATGTACATTGACTTTATTAATAGAGTAGGATTTCTTTCCCCGGACACTGCTTTTCATGCGTTTGTAAGAAAGACTCCATGCCAAATGGATGTTTTGAAGTCAACTAAGCATTACAAGACCTTGTTTTGTTTTGGTTGTTTGTCAGTTAGTTTCTGCAGGGTACAGTACATCATTTATCATATAGTATTTTGGCAAACATATGTAAACATGGTCCATGTCCCTCACTGTCTAAAGTTTCAATAAACACTGTTCTCTCTCTCTCTCTGTCCTCCCCTCACAGGGTCTGATGATACTTCTGCAGAATCTACCCACCATGCACTGGGGCAACGAGGAGGTCAGCGTGCTCCTGGCTGAGGCCTATAGGCTGAAGTTTGCCTTTGCAGATGCCCCTAACCACTATAAGAGATGAATGTGGGCCCCTGGCCTCTGGACAGCTCCCCTGTGTGGCCCTTGAAAGCGGGCTACAGAACACCTGACTGAGGCCCACTGGAGGACGGACGGATGGATGGACCCCCAAACACCACCTCCCAACTCGACTTCATCCTCCGTCTGCAGGCCTT
Source organism: Esox niger (assembly GCA_016801105.1). Taxonomy (NCBI): domain Eukaryota; kingdom Metazoa; phylum Chordata; class Actinopteri; order Esociformes; family Esocidae; genus Esox; species Esox niger. Next base: position 10,730 of record JACXGJ010003670.1, read on the forward strand.
TGCCATTGCTACTAGGAGATTTAAAACAAAAACCAATCCTGCGTCCCAAATGGCCCCGTATTCTCTAAATAGTTCTCTACATTTGACCTGAGCCTGGGCACTATGTAGAAAATAGGGTGTGACTTGGGAAGAGAGCAGTGTCTGCTTCTTGGTATGTGTGAGCAGTCCTGATCCGCTGTTCTGCTTGACTTCTCCTCTCTTTGTCCCCAACCATTAAGTGAAATGTGTTCAACACCCCGACCACTGTCATGTGGACGTATGTCCCGACCAAACGACAAACGTCCAGCCAGTCCGGTGATTCTGGAGGTCTTTCTGCCGGTACACGGAAGTGTTCCGAGCCCGACTGTGCTTTATGTCCCTGACTCGGCTGTCACCCCCCAACAAACATGTTAAACCGGACCACCGGTTCTACTGAATGGACTCCGCAGGAGCTACTGCGCGACTCAACAGTTAATCAATTCATTATAGGACTGGCCTGGCGGGTGGTGGACAGTTGGTAGAACGAGTGCGAGCGTGAATGAGAAGGACCTTCTGGACTAGGTTGATATGTCACTACATTCCTTAGGAAACTTGTCACACGCCACACAAACTTCAATGTCTCACACGTCATAACCGAGACATCTGTAGTTGGCATCGAGCTCTTCTCTCCTCTCCATGCTCTGTGGCTTCAGTTCCAGACATGCAGCCAGTCCCTCAGAGACATGGAGGTTTTCGTTAAAACAGAACCAGTCACTCACATCTAAAGCAATAATTAGCCCATAGGGAGATCAGATGGTCTCTGTTATTATCATGGATGGTTGCTATCTTAGTCTGACATGGTCCATAGGGCTGGATCTAATAATATTATCTCTAACAACATTTTCTCTAGAGTCCGTTGTCTGACGTAATTTAACATGACGATTGGCAGGTCGAGGGCAAGGTTGCAGCATTTATCCAATCGCCTGGTTTGAAATCCGGATTTGCGGTTTCCATATGTCCTGCTTAAGTCCTGATTCCAGAAGTACTGGGTTTTTGAACGAGCTTAGTTGATTAATGAGTGGCTCCGCCTGACGTAAGACGTCTCAACCCAGGGGTCACTACCTCACTCACTCCGAATCTTAGCCAGAACGTGTCATTATTAAACAGGACAGGTCCATGACGTGATGACCTGTCAGTCAAACAGCTTTCCTGGTTATTTTAAACCAGTGCAGCCCAGGAGTGGGGCCATTAGGTTTATTTCTTTGGTCTTGAGAACCTCCTGGCCCTTGACCCTGCTGACCCAGTTTACCCATAACTCAGTAGCTTGGTTCATTATTTATTCCTTTGAAACTGATTGCTGGGTTAGGGTGGAATAACTCTAATTTGCCTTAGTTTGGCTGCTTTAGCTTTCTTTTCATTTCACATACCCATCGAGGTGATGCTGTACTCTTTCCCAGAAGTAGCAACCAGCAGCACCATACTGGGGTAACGGATGTGGATGTACAATAGAAATTACAAGTTGAAACAATGTACATCTTTAATCATGAAATGACTTGGACTCATAATTGCCACATGACTCTCTCAGTGGTGTGTGGGTTGGGAGGTGGATGGCTAGGCCAGTGTGCTCGTTTGGAAAACGTCATACACTCAGTGTTTGAACGTCCTCTGCTTTATTTGATCATGTCGCCAAGGCTTTGAGTCACTTTCAGGCCATTTGTTCCATTCTCACACTGAATCAAAAGAACAAATACTGAACAAAGTCTATTTTCTCTTTTTTTGTATGAAATATATTCTTTTGAATCCGCTTTTTTAAATCTTTGTTTCTCTCTCTCTTTCCTCATCTTTTATGTACTGTTTACATGAGCCTATTAAGTTGTGCCTAATGAAGAGATAGTAGAAGATCATTCTAGATATTTATTTTACCTTAATGATAATTTAAGCTCTCTGTGAACGAGCGGGGACATTTATCCAGTCAAGTCATTCTCTGTTTGCTAGGCCATGACAGCAGATGCATCCAAAATGGCAACATATTCCCTATGAAGTGCACTGCTTTACAATAACCTGTAGGTTATAACTAATGTGCCATTTGGAACTCAACCAGTGAGTCCACAGAATCACATCAATAAGTTTAGCAGCTGCCTTCTTTGGTGTCCATAGTTGTTTTAACTGGGTTTGATGTGCCAGACCTTACACTCGCACAAACACACACAAACCCCTGGGACAAAAGTCAAAACCGCTCAGTTTCCATGGTTACGGTGATGACTAGGTGTTTGTGAGCCGCAGCCCCATGACATGGGCACATACTGGACATGGCAGTCAATCTCATGGGGCATGGCCTTTGATGTTTGGGCTGTCTGCTACTGTTATGTTTTTACCGTTCTGTTTTTCTCTAATTTCTTTAAATGATTCTGTCCGAACTGCTCCCCTTCTGATTAAGACATCTGAACGTGTGAATCTCATGAAGTGGAGAGGGGTGGTAGAAATGTTCTTGAATATAAAGTGTACAGAGCAAATGAATTTTGAAACAAAGATCTGTAAATACAGAAAATGTGTAAATAAATGCTATATATGACCAAGTTGTTGGTATGTATTTGTTGACTAGTTGAGCTGTTTGAATAACTTTATTACCAAGATGTGTTAGAAGAATTGTAGCTGCTCAATTACAGAGGTAGCCAGAGGATTCACTTCTCCACAGATAAGTTATTCAGGTTATTTCAACCCTCCACTCCAACCCTAACTTGCTTAACAACTGCGTATGTAAGCATTGCAATGGTTTCTATATTGTTCAACTAGACTAATGTTTAAAAACTACTACATAATAAGTGTAATGCTGCTGCTTTCCTGACACACACACACACACACGCACACTGCCCAGGCTGGTAAACAGGTTTGTTGTAGTCCCTGTGGAGTTGAGTTGCTGCAGCGTCCATGTTTGGTAATTAGGCTCTTTAATGTGTGAAGGAGGTCCCTTGTTCTCTCCCTCTCTCCCTCTCTTTCTCATTAAGGTAACTGATGTTCACAGTGGCAGAAATTAAAAAGTCATTACAATTACCTGGACTTCCTGTGTCGCTCGCGAATGGTACAGGTGGCATGGGCCTGGCGGAGAAATTAAATCTCACAACGGTCTTTGACGGAGTTACGTTGGGCTGTAGCACGTTTACATTAAGCAACAACAGCATGTTTCATTGGTGTCTGGCAGTCAGACTGAACTGTCGCATTCTCAGTAGAACATTAAATACCTAAGAACATGAACATGTGGACTATATACAAAACGTGAAGGTTTGGGTGGGAGAATCGATCAGTTCAGCTATGTGACTTACAGGGCGTGTGACTTTAAAACGTGGCAAACCTAATGACAGCCTTGTAGCACCCATCCACCCATGATCAAAACTACTGAGCTCTGCAGCTCTGCTGTGTAGTTCTACCTGGTGAACTCCGGAGGTTCTGCCGGGAGATCGTCTCCATAGAGACTGCAGCATGTGGGGGAGCGGAGCGGGCCCAATGTGACTGGAGCGTGGAGTGATAGGCCTATCCGAGTGGGCCTGAAGGGCCCTAAGCAGCACTGACGTGATGGGTTCTGGGCATGCAGGCCGGGCTCCACAAAAATTTTTAGGATGCTTGTGTGCTCCGCAGTTCAACGATTGGGCTGCCACTGAGTGTTCCAAATACTCTGAATGAAACACAGGTATAATGTGGGTGACGTAGGATGACAAAAAGCAGGTTTCTAGTTTGGTGCTGATTTTGTTTGGCAAAAAAATTCATTCATTTGTATAGAGGACGAGCTTTTATATTAGCGTTTTCATGTTGATTGTTAAAATGTGCCTCATTGACATACATGTATCAATTTAAATACAAAAAAACACGGCCTACATGCATATTCACAAACGTATGCTGGACGTTTTGCTTAAATTGACAGAAAATGACCGAAGTGAATTTGTTGCGGCAGTTTTTTCGTTTTAACAAGGAGTGTATTTTTGTGTATCGGTTGGGAAAGCTGTAGAGTGACGAGGTTCTTTCCGACAGCTCAACACCGCTCACATACTCTGCTTTCGTGCTCCCTTACAGTGAACTACCATGTTAAAAACACGGTTTTAGTGAACCTCTAGTCTGCAGTAGTATCCCCATCCGCCCCGACAGCATGGCACCGCTCTCCAATAGATTTGTATCTGTGCTCTGACATCACTGCTTCTGTCACTCAAATCTCTGCTTGACTGAGCACAGCAGGCATGCCCTTCTCCTCCTTTCAAGTGGGAACACTGAGTCCCTCATGTATCCTCACACATGTCCTTTTACTTCACGCCTCAAACGCTAATCAATCCATGCCATATATATGCATATGACAGGCTATGACCAGGGGTTTCCAAACCTCCATTCAGGGGGCCCCAGATGATTTATTCTAGTTCTGGCACCTGATCCACATTTTTTATTAATTATCAAGTGCTTTAAGTGAATTGAGTCGGTTAGTTCTGTGCTTTAACAAAACGGTAAAATGTCAGTAGGTCCCCAGAAAGTGGTTTGTAATCAGCCTTGTCTGAGTCTGAAATCTTTCTGTATTATCAGTCGTTAAATGGGCTATTTATTGGCAATGCTTATGTCAGGGTTTCCTGGTCCTAGGAGCCCAAAGATTTGCCCCCCTTGGGGTCCCTGGGATCAGGATTGGGAAACACAGACTTAGGTCATTTACTAGCACAGGTGTTAATGAGTTTGGATGGGAAGTTATATAGAAATAAGATACTGATACTGATGAAGATATTCCATCCAAACAGTCTACTCTGAGATTAAGTTCAACGTGTCCTGGGCCAGTCAAAGCATTACATGGCTTTAATAGTTACACACGCTATCTGAGGAGGAACAATTTATTTCCTAGAAAAAATCCTATTTTACATGAGCCTTGACCTAACCTCTTATTTTCTAACTTCTAACCATCTAAGCTTTTAAATTGAAATGGGTGTGCTTATAGGAGAACACATTCACTGGCCAACAACCACTGTGCAGTCTGCAGGCTCCCCGCCTACTACAAGGAGTCACTAGAGCGTAGTAAGGCAATGCTACCCCGTTTCAACACCTACCCCGTCTCCAGACGGTGTTGAACAAGTTGGCAATGCCCACGGGAGACCCTGACATTGTCAGTATGCTGCCACCAGGATTTCAACTCCGGGCTGCAATGAAGCAGATAGTATGTATTCATTTATATATTACAGAGAATAGTTCAGGAATTGCTTTACCAAGACAAACTTATCATTTGTCTCGCTCTACATCAGTTTGAACAGTTTTGTCCTTGAGGTCCTTGTCCTTTGCCTGGCGCTATAGGTCATATATCTGCTGCTGTGCTTGCTGGAATTGTTGCAAGCTTGGCAGCCCTAAGTCTTACAGTGATAAAGACGGAACGGTTTGAAGACACCCAGCCAGCTCATGTGAGACAAATAATTGGCTGTTTTGTTCAAGGAGTTAGCCCGAGACTCGAACTGAACCCTCGACACTCATTCCCTCGTAACGGCAAACGTCACAAGCACTTATTCAGATGACAGCTCAGCGGAATAATACCATGCTAGCGCTGCACATTTACCCCTGAAGAACAGTATGCTGTCACTGAACAGACACACACTTGCCCACGCACACAGCTATGACAATAACTTACAGTATTATGAGCATGTGTGTTGGCCTATCCCGGCCCATCAGAGGACGGCATGGCATTCCCAATGTCTCCATACCCCCAGCTCTGCCCCAAGATGCATATCTGCGATCTACACATACACGCACATACTTTCAGCCGTTTTAGACCGACCTCCAATTCTTCAGATATAAGTGTATGTTTTTTGTTTAAATCTCCAGGAGTGAATCAGAGTTCCTTTGGTCGCTTATTATGCGGTCCACCTCGTTAGCAGACGTGATTAATATTCATCCTGTTTTCAGAGCATAGCGTCTCTCTCTGCTGCATTTTTAACAGGCTAGGAGAGGCTTGTCCACGGAGGCGAGGGAGTGGAACTTAGGAAGAAGCTGAGCATTTTCTTTACCGACTACAACCAAACCAAGACACATGGAGGTAGAAATCTGTAACTCACAAGGCAACTGTTTGTGTTGATTCTTGTTGATATACTTCTGAGTATAGAATAAGAGAAACACAGTATGGGTTCAAATGTTAAGCAATACTGAACAAAAATAACAAAAAAGATCCCAAACATTTTCCGTATACACACAAAGCTTATTTTTCTTAATGTTGTGCAAAAAATATTTTTGAAGTCAGGGTTATATACAGTCATGTGAAAATGTAAGTCTACCCCTGGTGTTATTTTTTTTATCCTATTTGGACATATTTGGACTTCTGACAGATAGTTAACCTCATTTTACAAATGACATGGAAAGAACATACTTTCAAACAGTGAATTCGACAAAAGTTTGTCAGAAATGCATTTACTATAGCTGCTGTTGGCCCCTTACTGTCCTGCTGTATGTGCGCTATGCTTCCAAATCACAAGCTCACTGTACTTAGATTTTCTAAACAGTTGGAGGAAGGACTTTCTCCTGTAGAGCTCAGTTATTGTGGAATGATCTGTAGACTTAAGGTGAGAGACTCAGACTTTAGGTGGTTACGGAAGATTTATTTCTTCAGTTGGGTCTATGATTGTGTGTAGTTTGGCCCAGCGATGCGAAGGTGAACAGGAATGCACTGAATTTAGAAACCATCCTTGCTTTCTTTCTCTTTCCACTGGGATGACCTCTCAGCTTTGCCGATCGGGGGCAGAGTCAGTGTCTTACTTGTGTCACCCCATGTCATCCTGCATCCTGCCCCCCAAATTTGTGATTTCAAATCAGATCAAATTTGTCCGATGCTTCAACTACACATGTAGTAACTGTGAAATGTTTACGTACGGATCTTTTCCAAACACAAATAAAGGAAAATACGATTTTTTCTTTGCCAAACACAAATGAAGGAAAACAGAAGGCACTAACACAAGAAATACTGTGTCTCTTGTATTAACAATAAATACTAAATCAATTCAAAACAAAATGCTTTGTAATGACTGAATTACAATAACTCTGTTATTTACAGGGAGTCCCAGTCCCGGCACGATGTATGGAGGGGGAGAGTTCAGGTAGATGGACCCCTCTAGGTTGGAGTAGCAGGGCATGAATAATAAACAGTAAGAGTAGGAGTGTGTGTTCAGGGTGAAGTGTGCGCAGTGCTCTGTGTCAGAATAGTAATTCCTCATCGCTCTGTCAAAAAAAAGAAACCAAGAATCATTATGGTAAATACAACAGTAATGTGTAAATACCACATCATAGCATCTGTAGTGTTTATGTTCCTGGAAACACTACAGTGAACGCTATAGAATACATATGCAAAACCTCTGAATGTAAAAACACTACAGGGACTATAATAGTATGGACATATTAATGCAACTCAGGTAAGTATACTATAGTTTTTATTTTTTTCTTAAGGTCAGCAGTCAGCAAGCAATCATCTAGGCTACACACAACCACATATACACAGGTAAGCCCAGGTTAGCATGCATTCTGCCTAATTCAGCGAGCAAGCAGAGGAGAGGCTAGTTGAGGAAAACCGTCAAACGATGAATGGTGAGTTGTATCAGTAACCACCGTCAACGCTGCACACGGTTAGAATTTAACAATGCTCCCATTAGCCTGACAAATGACTCATTTGGATACGTGTTTCTTATTTACATAAATGGACGTTATGTGCTTGCTTTGAAGAACAATCCTAAGATTTACGATGACCTACAACGACGCTCTCCATCTGTCTTCGTCTACGTCTAACACCCGCAGTGTTCTGTGCAATGACGCTATCAAAAACATATTGTTGCCATGGTAAATGTTTTGAAGTCTGTTATGGTGGCGCCCGTATTAGGCTTTCTTCCTGTCTGTATTGATTCAAACACTGGATGAGCAAGAATATGGTCAACATGTCCTGCTTTGAAAGCAGTCTCACCGTCTCAGGCCCTGTTAAAAATGTCAAGATGTATTGATGAATATGTGTGTCTCATAAAGTATTGATTTTGTTATTAGCTACTTTGGGAAGCCATTTCACTGTCAGCGCCTTGTCTTTTTAACATCCCTAATGACACTACTCTCTATTCTCTATTCCTAGGGGCCCTTATCATAAATAGTGCACTATATAGGGAATAGTTGGTCATTTGGGAGGAATATTCTGTGTTTGAAGTCCGGCTCAGACAGGACTGAATCCTTAAAGACGTTTGATGGACGCGTCTCACAACCATTCCGCTGACAAAACCTGAGGACTGAGGACTCAGTCACCCTCTTTGACAGTTCCATATACTTCAATCATCCTAAACCCAGTGATCCAGAGGAGCTCCATTTAACCACATGCCTTTGGGGCTACATCAAGCGCATAGGCTGCTTTGCAGTGTCTAATGATTGAAGTATAGGTCTTTGTTGCCCTTAAAGTTGGTTTTCTCTCTAATCTGTCAGTGAGAATAGCGGGGGTGTTTTCATTTCTCCAAACAAAATGTTTTATTTGCAAAACGTTTTGTCAGGCTGAGATTGTATTGAGCGACTGCTAATAGGTCCCTCTGCATTTTTTTCTTTCAACAATACAAGGACATACGGTAACTGAGTTTGTCCAATGGAAACTGACACCAAAGGTTTCACAACTAAAACGTTTTGTTTGGTGAAATGAATACACCCCAGCTTTAGCACCAAACAGATGTCGTGCCGCTGACATTCATGCACAGTTAGTAGCCACTGAAGGACTCTATGTCCAGGTGGCATTAAGGCCAAACTAGTGTCAAACCACACCACTGTGGGTGGGAATTCAGCTGTTTTTGCATCGAATATCTTAAAATCAGATTGAAGTGGTGGAGTATTTGAGGCATTAACAATATTCAAAGTGCAAAGCAGGTTTTGATAGAGATATTGTTGTGTGTGTTGTAACATACTGTAGTCTACCAGTACCAGGAAAGCATCACAGGTAAGTTAGATTTAATGTGGTCTCTTAAATATATTTTTATTGTACAAATAATGTATTGATATTTAACCAAGACTATTTCAACATGATAATTGCCAGTAGGTCTTTAAAGCTGCCAGAAGGGGGTGTGTCCAACAAACAGGTGCCATTTTAAATGTACTGCAATCCCATTGTTTGCTAATATGGATTTTTGGCCTCGTTACACTCCTACAATACCCACTGTGGTAGTTATTTTTGCAGAGCATAGTTGAAAGTCTTAGCATATCTTTGGAACGTCATCACTCTTGTTGGAATTGTTTTAAAACGCTTTTGAGTTCTCCATTGAGGGACAGACTTAACCAGAGGTTCAGGTAGGACTAAAGGTTTTACCTTGTGTTTTCTTTGTTAAGAGTATTACTCAATAGTGTTTGATAAAGGCTCATGGGACTATATGGAAAAATGATATTGTCTTGATATAGACTGAGATTTTTGAATTTGCAGTAGGGACAAAATGCAGAAATGTTGTTTGTTCTGAGGTATTTTTGCACTCCTGTCACATGATCACCCCACTGAAAGAACCAAGCTCCTTCAAAAAGGTATTTTCTCCTTGTCTCAGAGTGACCCCACCTTGTCTGTAATTTTGTTTCCAATGATTGGTTTGTGTGGTGGAACTTTCCAGCTGAAAAGGGATCATATGGGTGGTCATGTGACAGGAGTGCCCATTTTAAGTCAGTAATGAAAGACGTGTTGCCTTGCTGTGTTATGAAGCACCATCCAATAAGTTCAGAGGTAGTTGCTCGTACTTAAGCAGACTTCTTCTGTGCACTTCATCTTTCATCCTGCTGCTGCTGTCAGCAAATACAGTATCAATAGTCAAGTGTGCCAGTTCCACTATCAGTCACACATACTCAAGTCAAAACACCCCCTCTACCATGTTTCACAGATGAGGTTATATGCTGTGGATAATGGAAAGTTCCATTTATTTTCCTAACTTTCCTCTTCCCATCAGTTTGATGGATGTTGATCTTTATCTCTCGGTCCACAAAACCTTCACCAGAACTCTGCAGGCTCTTCGGTACCTTTCAGCAAATTATTACTTGGCTGTCCTGTTTTTGAGGCTATTGGTTGGTGCCTTGTGTTGTAGCCTCTGTAGTTCTGCTGGTGAATGCAGATGCTAGTGGCTGACCTCCACAACACATTTACATAGGTAGGGTTAAAAAGCGGTAGTAGCTTTTGTGATGTGTGTGTGTGTGTGTGTGTCTGCGTCTGCGTCTGCGTCTGCGTGTGTGTGTGTGTGTGTGTGTGTGTGTGTGTGAGCATATTCAATTCAAGATCGCGCAAAAAGAGATTTCATAATCATTGACGATGATAACCGTTCATCCGGCATCCTTTCTTGGGTCTCATGCCCTGTAGAGGCTGTGGTGATTCTGATGGTTCTGGACTTTGGGCACTGGTACCATTATGCGGTAGGGTATTGGTTGACAGGGAAACACGACTCCTAGGAAGTCAAGTTGGAGACAGGACTGGATCAACAATCCACGGGAATGACCATTTGTTATATATTAAACATAATTTGTACTGTATTTATACAGTATATTAGATATAATTTGTTCTCTGCTGTAGCTAGTAAAAAAAATATATTGTGCCTTTGAACATTAAACTGATGCATGGGAATTTGTAAATAGTAAGTGATAATTGGGAACTGTGGTAGTAAAAAAGAAAGTGTATATATACATTATTATGTCCCATTCATAATGATGGTCATGCTCCTTTGTATCAACTCCCAGCAGACCTTGAACTGGCATCCCTTAAGCCAGTTCTACTTTCCATTACAAGCCTCTGATCAGGGTGTTTATTTCGACCTGGGTCACCAGATGACTGCTAGTAAGTACAAGGTAGAACAGAAAACCAGCAGGCTCCTGTCTTCGTTGGGTAAGAGTCATATCCCCGCGCCCTAGAGGAATGAACTTTCTGGACCTCTACCTTGATTGAGCTCACAGAAGCCCAATCCGCCACAAGGTGTCACTAGAGTGTGTCAAGGCAAGCCAATTTGCCTATTAAGCCCCCATGCGGCGGATGGTGTCAGCCAGTTGAACCCCCCTCTGTGGACCTCGGGGCTTATACAGGAGCGGAATTTAAACTCTGCTCTCCCAATTACGAAGCAGTAACTATTGTGCTGTGCAGGGCCCCTGTTAGGGATTTTTAATTTAACATTAAATGTAATTTAATGTTAACTTACCTCTCTCAAGACAGCAGGTTTCAGCTACAGGAACATGGCAAATTGTAGAATTCTTGCTGCAAATGCGGACAAGAGATACTGCTGTCTAATTGGGTATTTTTCTCCACTTCAGCTCACTCTAGCTAACAAAGCCTTGCTCCTTGCCAATTTCAAACAGAAATGTAACACTGTTGGTTTGTTAGGATCTGAAACCACAATGTTCGGCTAAAAGATGAAGCTCACAGAATAAAAAGGACCTACAGGATTTAAAACTGAAGTATTATTTTGAGATATAATTTACATTGGATTTTGGCATGGACATATTTGGGCCTTTTCCTGGTGCACAACATAAAGCAACCCCACTATTTATTAATGGAGTATGTTCTAATTGTCTAGTTCTTAAGCAGACCTAACACACGTTTTCATGGAAAGTCTTTTTTGTTACAATCACAAAGATATTTCAAAACACTTCATAGCACTGTTACATTCCCTAACACTTCTCACTGGGTTTGGTTTGTTAAAATGGAGAAATAATTGTCATCTATTTGTATTCATAGTGAGTGGCCGCGTGTGTCTTTGTGTACATCTCCACGGTAGATCTGAGCCTGTCGGGCAGTTCCATACAAGCAGGTATAATCATCATTCGACTGCCACAGGCCAACCCCACATGTTAATGCGAAGGTAGACGGTAAATCATCTTGTGGATACATGCGGCATACAAAAATGGATGTCTTCCTGCCTGTACTTAGCATGGGGCCCATGAATGTTGCATGTGGAATCACGTGTTCTGAATGAACATTTCAGTAGGCTGTGTAAATTGTGTATGAATGATACATCTCCTCTACACGCCTGCTGCGCCTCTTCAGCCATGCGCTCCAGGCTTACAGTACTTTAGGGGAACCAAGTGGATTAGCTAGATAGCTATATAACTATGGTACTAAGCCAGGCGTGAGCACGGTATGATTCAGACACACACACACAGCATACATGCATGCATTCAAGCACGCACCCACACAAACTTGTCCCCACACACACACACACACTCACGCGCACACTTCACAACACACACTGCACAGACAGGCATTCCTTTTGTAGAGGTGTGGAGACCAGCGATTCATGGCTCATTCATTGTTCATTCATGAACTGAGCAGGAGCGGCTACTACCGCAGGCGCACGGCGTGAGAGGACGTAGAGGAGACATCAGAGTCATGTAGATGATGAGACATACCGGAAAACTGACGCTTATTCATGTCCCAGGAAGAGGGAAATGTGGGGCAATGTGTCGGTTTTATGAAAGGAAAATGGAAAAGAAATGTATGGTTTTCTGCTTTACAGGTTTTAACAGGAGAAACATACACTTAGTTTGTTTGATTTAGTGCAGCCATGCTTCTTAGCTACAGTATTCCTACAAAACGAACACCAGGCAAGATCCTGTGTTTGTGACTGTATCACATGCACTTATTTTACATGCGTATATGTTTGTTGTATCATGGGTCCGTTTTCAATGACTGACCGATGAAAAAATACTGTTGTTACTTACGTAAATCCCTACTCAACTTTACAGACATGGCGAAGTATACAGTAAAATACTGATACCATTCAAAGTGTATCTCACAAGGTGTTTGTTGCGATCCCTCACTTGTCACAACCTGGTTTGAGCGACAAACGTCTCTGTCGGGTATAAGGTAGCCACCTTGACTGCACAACTTTGGTGAAAAATGCTTGCCAGGAAGAAAACTGTTTGAAGTTCATAATCCTTATGTCTTGCAAACAAGTGAGAAAGTTTTATTTCTGGTGAGCAACGTCTCCCCAACACCCGCACACATAAATACAGTGTACTGCAGTACTGGCATTTCCCTTGCTGTTCTGTGTTTCTTGTTTGTTAGAGAGACAGCGATAAGTTGGACTCTTGTTGAGTCTCAGCAAGCTTCAGAAATTCAAATGAGGCATTAAACCTTGTTCCTCAGCAGCAGACTGTGTGCTCCGTAAATAAGCCTCTCTTCTTCCCTGGTTAAGCTAAGCATGCTGGGCTGTGGGGACTTTAAGGGGTTTTATGATGGCCATTACTTCTGTCACAAACAGGCTGTAAATATACAGGTATACAGAGAGGAAAATGTACAGGGAGATGAAATGGCAGCCTGGTCTCAGGGGACTACATAGACTATTTTACGTAAATCTTTGACAGCCAAATTCGTAAGATATATTACGTTAGGTAAAGTAACGTTAGAGTAATAATCCAGAAAAAAATTTAGCCTGTGTTTCAAACCCAGACCCTTCTATTCCACAAACAGGTGCTCTACCCAGAGGCAGCGAGTCGTGCTCACTCTGGACGGATATTACTCAAATCCATAATCCCTGTGTGGTAGCCCACGTTCAGAGCCAAAACTAACGTATGATACGTTTTCGTATCCGTTCATAACATTTGTCTGGCGTTCGTAACATATTATACATTTTTATCATGTTCTTAAAATAAGTCACGTTTTAGCCAAGCGCTCGCTGGCCCTTGAGTCCCCAGATGATTGGAACATGCATGTGGTGGACACAACCATGCTAGAAATTAATACGATTAGATGTACACAGCTTAAATTCCCTACGTGCCACATGTTTACTCCTCACACTGTGTGGATTTGTGTAAGGTTGCTACACAGTTGCATTGCCCGGCCTGTTGTGGTTCCAAACCATCACTCTGTCTGACTTCTCTGACCGGAGGGTTTGTAAAAGCACTATTTAGAATCTTACCAGGCTACACTGATTATGGGAATTAACCACAGCAGTCACCTTGCTACCAACAGCAGTGAATGTTTACTAATGGGTTACTGTTCTCCGAGTACTCGAACGGAAGCGCGGAACAGAGTTGGAATCCTAATCGCAGTGTGTGAAACGGTAAACCACAGGAATGTTTACATTGACCATTTGGAATTTGGGTTACTGTCTTGGCTTTGATAGGTAAACACACCCCACAATGTGTATATATGCTTGTAACCAACATTACAGTGAGACTGAGTGAGATAAGTATGAGGTTGTGTAAGGAAGACCAGGTCCTTAACCTCATGAATAAGACTATCTATTGCTGCAATAAACAAATGATCTACTCTCTCCCTTGACAACCGGGTACACACATTATTATTACAACCACTACATGAAACGGCTGATTTCTAACAGAAGCAACCTTGAAAGAAACTACACAACATTGCTTTGGTGTTCTCCAATGGCAGTGAGTTTTGTGCTTAAGCCAGAGAAAGTAAACTCTGACTTTGGAATTTAAACATGCTCATTTATATCTCATATTTTGGCTGACTACCATATTTTATTTGGGTACAAATCCAACTCATTTTGGCATGTTTAACTGTCTAGAATACCCAGTCTAGTGCTGTAGATCCCAGGATAACTGATCAATAATTGAAAGCTTGGTAGCCAACAGAGTTACCCACAAATAATTCATAATTAACACTGCCCATTTACCTTACATAACCACAATCATTTGAATTAATTGTTCAAATGAAAAACTAGCTGGCAAGCCATTTGTCTCTTGCCATTGTAATATCTGGAAATAGCTAGGTTCAGTGGGTGCAGAGGTGAAGCGTGAGGTGATGGAGTAGGGGGAGTGCGAGTGTTTCTGAAATGTAATTTTCTGCATTCGCAATGCATGTGACGTACTCTAGAGGAGGACTTCCGAGAATGCACACTGAGCAGTAGTGTGTGGAGCATGGTAGTAGGCTTATTGACAAGGACCCAGTGGTTCTGTCCGGTCCAGACAGCCAGCCGGTGTGAGGGATTATAATGAGGACAAAACCCGTTATTCAGAGCCCCTGCAGTGTAAAATGGTGGATGTGAGTCTGTTTTGTGGGTTACTCTCATTGGTTGTAAACATGCGCAGCCCAAGCCAACACATTCCTTGTTTTTCTGTTGTTGATGGTAAAAATCTTGGTAAAACATACTGTGAAGCGATAACAAGCTAATTACCATGATATGAGTGTTTGAAGTCTTGAGCAGGTGCCTGTGTGGAGAGAGACTGATCAGAAACTGCAGAGCTTTTCGTTTGACTGATGTTTCATTCCAACGTTGCGGCACATCATTTTGTGATGCGTAAATCTCCGCTGTTACACAATATGTCTGCGAGTAAAATGTCAGCCATTACTCATATTGGCCGTTGCCTTGTTTACTTTAAGACTTTACTCTGGTATTATCGATCGGACTCTCTATTAAAAGGTCACTTGTTCTGGGATGACAGGAGATCGAGCATCATGGGAGGTCTAGTCTCTGAGCGCTTGGCATCACTCCACATCGCCTGTTGACCGTGAAGGGAGTCGGTGAACATATATTTGTCCCTCGTTTTCATTCATTCTTAGGTGAAAGGGCGATTTTTCATTCCAGTAGATGTTCTCTATACGTATGAAGTAGCAAAGGAATTGCTATGGGGAACACTCTTCCCATAGAAAAAAAGTTAAAGGTTATACTCGTCCACATTTTAGCACATGATGCATGCTAGGTGACTCAGACGGTGTGTGTTGTATGAGCCATGTGATGTCCTTGGTCAGTCCTTCAATTATGTCCCCTGTCACTTATTGTTGTTTTGTTACTTACTAGTTATGCATGGGTTCTTGTACTGATTGTATTCCTTAAGGTGTCTGTTTTCTTACGTCTTATGTAATACTGGGCTACTTCATATTTATTCATAAGATGCAACCATGAGTATTATGCTGAGAGTTCAGAGTCGATCAGGAAATGACATAAGGAAAACAAATCTCAGCCATCAGTAATAATTCCACATCTCTGGAAGCTATTTGTTGAAATTTGTGCCTGTAATTTCATCCTTTCATGTGAAATACCAGCATTAGTTCCAACGGAGCATTCCGTGATCTACGAGAAATGAATGAAGGGGATCTCTCTAACGCCTGTATTGCAAACGTGTTATATATTACCATCATCAGCGAGCAGCTATCTAACCAATAAAGGGAGAGTGCACTTCTTTGCTTTGAGAATACATTTTCCATTTGCAAGTCCAGGAAAATGGAAAATGACTTTCCTCGTGCAAAAACCAGAGGAGATCCCTTTAAGTATAATGTGTAATTAAATATTTATTTTTGACTTCGCTGGCTAACGCATTTGACATTTACATACCCAGCCCATTGTCAGCCTATCTGGTGCAGTGCATTTGTCTTATTATATATTCATATTTGTCTGACAGCTTCGGTACTCTTCCCACTACCACCAGTCCGTTAGCCCTCTCTTGTTCATCTTTGCTGTTTCCGCTCAATGTGAAAATGCAAGGCGATGACGGAGGTGGGGGCCCACAGTAGATGTTGTCTGTCTGTCCGTGTGGGTGGTGTGGGGAGCTGAAAGACGCGGGCTGTTTTATTGCACTCGTACTGAGGCACGCTGATGGACTGTGGAAGAACTTCACAGAGAAGCTGAGAATATTAATGTGCATAAAATGACCAAGTTTATGATTGATAGTGGAATAAATAGCTGGCTCTAAACTAACAGTTTTGTGGACTGTTTAAGCACCTTTTTGGTTGGAAAATAAATTGATATTTCTTTCCTGGCCGGTCTACAGACATATTTCTAAGCAAGCCGCCTCGCAGCCAGTGAATGCCAGCCACTCGTATTAAAGGCTCATGTGGAAAATCCACTGCAAAGATTCCATAAACGTCCATAAACATTGCGATCATCTACAACGCACACAAGCCTTTGGTCCGAGGTTTTTCTTAAGTCTTGTGGTGCAGAATATTAATTCATATATTTTGGTATTTTGAACCGTCCACAGCACACATTTTTAGTAGCTCTGGGTGAAGCTGGGTGAAGTAAAACTGGAGAACAGTTGGATAAACCGTAGGATCAGTATGGCTAGTGGTGAATCATCTGCAGTTATGAGGCTCCGGAAGGTGCAGCAGTATCTCCCCAGTGCCCTCTCTTTCAAGCATCTATGCAAACACATACAAACGCAGTCATTTTGCTGAAAAGGCTGCTCATGTTGTGACCAGTGGGCTCCCGTACTCCCATACACACAGCGGGTGTCACTACAATTATTATCAGACATAATGGAGCGCAACACACCACTAGAGACCAGACAGCCTAGTGATGACTGTGCGTGTGTGCGTGCGTGTCAGTTAAGTTTAGACGTTAACTCCAGATAGGTTAGTGCATTTTGGCTATTCATTGTGAGCTTTCGGAATGGCAGCGGTAATGGACGACTGCCAAGTGTCTTGGTGTAGCACTGTGTCTCAAACTCTTCAGAGACCTCCACGTCCACAAAGTCTTACTAAGCCTTTAGCGTTCGCCTTTGCCCAAATCGGCCAGTTGTAAGCCACTGGGAACTATCTTGATCTCTCTGGAGAGATGGGGGCGGCGGAGTGAAAGAAATGAGAAAGTCAGAACTGGAGAATAAGTGAGTGATCAAATCAAATGAAAGCCCATCATTCAGACACCAGAGATGAGGCAAAGCTGTAAGTGCCCTGGAAAGGTTTTACCTCATGTTAATGGCATCTTACAGCATCTTACATTAGATCCCAGCTAGCTAAATCTCATTCAACCACATTTAAATGCAACTCTTGTCCTGTATTTGAAAATTGCAATGTTCAGCTATCTGGCGTATGGACACAAGCCCTGGTTCGGGAAAGGAATCGATTCAGTATGCTTCTCAAAGCTCTCTCCCCCGCCATCATCCTTCATCCCTCATCTTTTTATATCTGTCTATCAAACCGTCATTTCATATCACTGTGAAAAATTGATTAGAGATTTAGAGCTGAGCGAACCTATTTGATGTTTCTGGGTCTTTCTCTGAGTTCTGAAGCGATGAGGAGCATGTTGGAGCTGATTGCTCTCACACCACAGGAGCACCGGGCAGGCGTCGTTCGGTTCTATGGCAGCCTCATGGAATGCTTTTTACTCCAGACAAACATGAGTTTCAATTTATACTCGGTTTCATAACATAAGGAGAGTTAAGCACTAAGGAAATAATGGCCAGGCTGGCACATTCATACAAAATAACCGCTGGCACACCTACCAAATAACCGGTCGTTATGGATGAAGACTCATGACAGTCATAACTATATAAGGGATGCTGTTGATAATAATTCTATTTGGAAGGAACAGCTGAGATGACTGGGTATTCATGCAGTCATTTTCTGATGTAACATGAACTCTTAACAACTTGAAACTTTGCACTTTGCACTGGTGAAACAAGTAAGGTGCTCGGTTGAGAAAAGCAACCTCCCTGCTGTATAGGCACAAAGAAAACTAACTATTCATTGTATTTATGACAGCACATGCAGTCAAAAGTGCAGGAAAGGAGAAAATGGGTGCTACTGCTTAGTGCTATTACTTTCATCTAGAGTTTGATGAGTGTCACTGCCCTGGTTCTAGCATTCAATCAATCAGCTATTTTATAAAGCCCTTTTTATCAGAGGTTGTCACAAAGTTTTTATACAGAAACCCAGCCTTGTGTTTAGGAATGGGTTAAGCTTATGTAATTTATCTTAAAGCAGTATAAGTCTTATCCTCAATCGTCTTCCTTCTGGCCTGTGGAATTGTGGGTTTGCCTTTGAAGGTCTTTCATTACCTTCCTGTGCCACTGACACTGTAATATATATGTCTCTGTGTGTGTGGCTGTGCCTAGATGGGTGCAAAGCCCTATTGATTTGGTGACTGAGAGAAGAGAAAGCCCAGAGATGACTGCCAGGTGAAAATAAAGTGTAGATAGACCCAGCTATAGCCAGAGAGCTTTAAAATATAGATAGACCCAGCTATAGCCAGAAATCATTCCCCCACACACAGACCGATAAACACAGAGTACACACATCTGTTACTATGCAGCAAAACTGGACCGCAGACGTACTAGAAAAACACACACACAGTACATTTAAAAATCGATCATCACGGTCTCTGACACGCATTACATGATGTGCTTAGTAGACAATATTGACATAGTTTAAATGATTTGAGAGAAAACGTACGTTGGAACATATGGGTCAATGTGACTTTTTTTGTTTAATGCATGTTTACAATAAAAAAAGAACTTTGTTTATAACAACAACATTATATGACTGGTTTCTGTCCTCTTTCTCGATCCATTATGATTCGATCCATTATACACATTTTAAATCAACCCCTGGGTCCTAACTATTTGGTGTTTGGTATTAATATATAATATTATATAATATAAGCTGAATGTTTACAGTTTTATTCTTGAAAGTGTGTATTTATTGCTATACAATAAAAAGATATACTCAGGAGCCATTTCTGACCATAACGTATTACAATAGTCACATGGCAGGATATTGCATCATAAAGAAGATTCCGAGGTTCCTTCAGGCAGTGCATAAAAGTCGCTCTTCAGTCTCATTTAAAAGTTTTTTGTCAATGTTTTTCAGTTATTTGGTCATTTCGACTTTTGCACTAGGATAATATTATTTCTGGAAGAATTTTATATTTTTTAAGCTGCATATTTAATATGGATGAAAGCTGTAGGCAAAGTATATACATTTATTTAAGTGGCCAAGCAATTTGCCTGTTGAATTTTATGCATTTTTGTCATTCAAATGACACAAAACTGAATTCAAGCTTTGAAGGCATTGACTTCATAGTGTGCTGTTTAACATGTATTTGTTTTTGTTTTATGGGAAATATGTCATTATAAAAGCTGAAAATTAAGGGTAACCACCCTTTTCACTTTAAAATGTATGTAAAACCAAAGCATATATCTATCACCCTTTATTGGTTTTGTGACCATGTTTTCCCCCAAAATCAAATATCAACTTGTAATTAAGATTGAAAGCCGTCTGCATAAAGAATGTATTGTCAGCTGTAATCCGACACCTTGATTTTTATCATATCCAGTGAGGTGGATCCACACATCACAGTGATTGTCACGGAAATGCATCATTGGCTCTTGATCTATACAGAAATTGATAATTTTAAATATAATTCCTTTCAAACTGACGTATTATCAATACTTACACAAAATATGGCACTATTTTTTTTTTAAAGTTTTTTGGGGTGTTGATTGGTCCACGATTGATCAAATACCACTTTTTGCAAGATCACTAAGGTGAAGGGCAGCTCAGTGAACTAACAAGGTAAAGCATATTTCAGTGGAGTACAGTATATTTGTAATAGTTTAGTTGTTGGACAATGATGGAGGCTGGTTGCAGCTGAACTTTCTGCTTGAACTTGTTGCATTTTACTCCTAAAGCTGGCAAAAAGACCTAAACCAGACATTGATGGAAGAGGATGTTGCTGTTTTAATATAAGGTTTTGGCTGATAACCCTTGACAAATAACCCCATGCCAGTACAAAAAACAACTGTAATGAAGTTTTGTTATTCAGTTTTGATTTCCCGAGCAGCGCCAATACCAAGTGCCATGCTATAGCAACTGAGGCACAAAAACTACGAAAACAATAGAAAACATATCTATAAATCCGTTACTATACAACCAAATGAAAATGTTCATGGCGATTCCTAGAATTACATTCTTGGTACATAAACCTTGTAGACATGTGCACCACACTTTAATGGAAGAAATAACTGTAATTTGCATTATTTTCTAATACAACTGAGTCGTCACAAACCTCGATATTAAATATATACACATGCAAATAGACTGGGAGACACAAGCATGCACAGATGCACACACACATTTTCTCATGCATTGTGGCAGATGAGATTAGAGGAGAAAGCAACATCTTTCTGCAATTAAATGCACTCTTGCATCATCTGGAGCCCAGGCGCGACAGCTTGGCAGAGAGAGAGACGGGAGAGAGCGACAGATCGAGGGAGATGGATAGGGACCGGGAAAAGGATCTCTGTGTCTCTGCTAAATGACAGACTATGATAATCCTTCTATGGCGCGTAGGAACCCAAAACGGTCAATGTCGACAGACATACGGAAACGGAGACGCACAGAAACACAGACGGATGCACAGACCGACAGGCAGACAGAGGCCCACGCGCGGATGGTAAAACATAGCTTACAAGTTAGCCAAAGAAGAGAACAGCTAACAGTGGCTGACGTGGCTGTACTGTACAATACATGCCTTGGATACGGCTTGGAGTGAAGGCTGACCTCTTCTGGTTCTGTGCTTGTGGCGACCCGGGTGGAGTGCCAGCCAACTAGTCAGGCCTAACGACCAGGGCCGCAACACAACATCGCTAGGCAATAACCATAAACCACACGCGGAGCCAATGTACCAATGATGATGAATTCACTGTTTCTAAAAGTCCTTTTTCTGCTCCTCTGAAATGTTTTGGCTGCAGGCGAAGATGTTGATAGAATTGAAACAAGATTGTGGTTTAATGTGGCTATTGCTCATTCTGCTCTGAGAAATGTTGGGAGATGGTGGAGATATAGAGATCTGGCAGGGTCTAGATTCAGGGTTTGACAGGCTGCCTTGGACTGATGCTAAACGGCCTACAGCTGTGTGTGTGTGTGTCTGTGTGTGTGTGTCTCTGTGTGTGTGTGTCAATAATCTCTCCCATCTACTGGTGCCTAAGCTCTTTACCTTGCGCTCAGAGGTGTGTGTGTGTGTGAGAGAGAAAGGAGTGGGAGGGAGAATGCGGGTGGAGGATGGAGTGTGTATTGCACAGAGAGCAGCAGGGATGAACTGCCATCACTGAACACAATGAGCTTACACCGTGTGCTTCTGTAACACACACGAACGCGCGCGCGCACTAAGAGCACAGGGGTGGCATGTTTGTGTGCAACGTCAGTACGCATGCAACATTTGGTCCTTCGTCCCAGCTCAATATAAGGCGTGTGCGCTACACCTGCTATGGACGTAACTCGTTGGAACGTTGCTGAGGACGGCGTTCCCGTACGTTGCGAAACAGAGGACCTCCGATTCAAGCCCCGCCCGGGGACATTTGCGCTGTCGGGAGAGCGGTACCCGCTGAGTGGTGCGACATCCTAACACCCCCGCACACCGCCCCCCCCATCCGCCACCTTCACTCCGCTGGGCCTTCGGGGTTGCTGCCTGTGGATGAGGCATGGCGAGGTTGCCATGGCGAGGTTGCTTCATTAGCTATGACATTTAGCCGGACCCTTGCGCCGTGTTTAGTGCAAATGCCACCATGTGCCTGGCAACCGTGCATGATACCCCCGACGTGTGTTAAGGTTAATAAAGTCTATAAGTGAGCTCAGATCTCTGCTCATGTCCTATAAGCAGGGTCTTTTCCATAAGGATCTCTAAGCCCCGGTAGATCCCTCATTTGAAACAAGATCAGACTTATTAGTGGAGATCATGTCAGAGGTGCTCACAGAGCTGTGGAGAAATCTGGAGCTGAAAAACATGTCAGCCAGTTTCTGTGTCTTTGTGTTTGTCCGAGCATGTGAACAGCGGTGAAACACAATGTCAGTTGTCATCATTGTGAGAGTACGTGCCTCTAACACCGCTCAGCCGTGTCCCCGTCAGATGCATAATTAAAACACACGTTTAAGCAAAAATAAAATAGAATCAAAAAAATACTGAGGTCTGATAATGTTATTTTATACTAAAACGATTGCTCATAGCAAAATATGTTGTTTAAAGGGTAACCATCCCCTTCATATTTTAAAAATTAATTCTGGTAAAAGGTTTTGGGCAGGGGGAATTGTTCATAAATATTCATTCCAGGGTTGAGTAAAATGTTTAGAGTGCTACTGGGTTATACAGGCTCGAATGTTTCCGTAAAGTAAAAAAGTGAATTTTACCCCAGTGAATTTTGGGTTCCATGTATGTGCGTGACAATCTGGTCTACCGCTTGTGTGTAAACCCGTCACTGCGTCGCCTCTCCTCTCTAGCTTCTCTGCCTCAACCGCTCGTCCAGACAGGCACCAGAACCTACCAATAGCATTGTTTAGAGGCAACGGCACTACTCACTGTTTGAGTGGCAGCGAGATATATCCTGGCAGCTGAAATGGCCTAGTTTTAAAATAATCTGCTACCCCCGTCATTCCACCCGCCCTTCATCCACAATCCTTCATCCACTTTGAAAGACCCTCATCACTTTCTATTCTACTCTGGTGAAGCTATGCGCAGGCAATTGCATTTTTTTTCTTTTCCTTGTTTCCTTTTGTCGACACCTATTTTTGTGGCTATGACCTTGCCTCATTGCATCAACTTTATTGCAGGCGCGAGGAAGTCATAGTTGGAGATGTGTTCTGTGACATACATCTCGCCAAGCCAATCTGCTTTTTATCCAAATTTTCGACCCCTGCTGGATACCGGGGACAATCAGTGTGCTGCGACCAGGATTTCAACACAGCGGGGCAGACACAGCTGCACAGCCAGACCGTGACCGAGACCACGGACCCACTTTAGGGCCACAGCAGCGGGATCCTTGGCAAAGTTCACAGACCATGGAGGATTTTATAAACCGGGAAACCTGCATCTACTGCCCAATTTCAGAAATCTAATTAGAAAAATGAATTTACAATATAGCTGACTTAGCTAGAATAAGTAACTTGCTTCCTTACCTCCTATAACTCTCCAATTCCCTCTCAGCCCAATATGTCACCTGCTTTTACAGTGACAACTGAGTACCACTCAGCATATCCCCAAGGTAATGACATGTCCTCCCTCGAGGAGAGTGGAGTACCTTTGTAAGGTGCCTCATCCCAAATTTCAGTGGCAGAGTTTAACCAAATTGCTTGATTTAATACTAAATGAATAAAACCTATACTTTTACAACCCACTGTCAAATAGATCAGAATTGAGAATAAGCTAAACTGAAAACATGAAAATATTGACTTATTATTGTTTTCATTATCATTTCTTTTACATTCAAGTAAATTAGTAGGTAACCTGAAATTGCAGTCGTAAAACATACCTAATGTTGCATCTCTATAGACATCTACGACGTGTCTCTATACCAGGCTGTATTTCCCACTTCAGGATAACCACCGCTGTTCCCGGTGTCCAAGAAAACCAAACAAATATTCTGATGACCTCCATCTCCGTTATCCACCACCATGAATGTACTGTAGGCCTGATAACCAATGATGAGTCAGCCTATAGAGAGAAAATAAGCAAACTGGCATCTCTCAGGACAACAATGTCAAAGAGATGGCTGAAAACCAAACTGTTCGGTGAACATAACACCCGGGTCATCTACGACGGCTATCGGTTCACCATCAAACGGCTTCTGACCTGCTGCATACTGGCCAGGTATATGAATTGCTCCCACTCACTGGGGGCCTCAACCATACAAACAGATAATGCTATACACACAGACATACTGTACAAATTGTTATGTACATACTCAATGATTATTAGTACCGGTTATTTGCTCCATTATTATTATTCATTTTTTATTTATTTTCTGTTAAATTAATATATACAAATACAATGAAGGTGGCAAATTGACGAGGTATGCTTGAATGTTGCCCTTCAAATAATCTACATTAAAAACAACTTTTCAGCGGATGCTTGTAAACGCCTGGTTTGGAATTTAAGCCAATATATAAGCAGGGAAGCCCTTCTGTCCTGTGAATATTGCAAGTTGGCGCTGCCTCACGCACGTTTTCAAAGTGATACGTTTTGCAGTCGTTCACTGCTAAACCTTCTCTTTTCCCTCAGATGTCTGCTGTTGCAGATGCCACAGAATGCTATTACAGTGGTCCACTGATTTCTTCGGGTTTGTTTCCCGTTGAAAACTACACCCCAAGCATTTTGTACAGCGCAGACACTTACGGGGAAACGTATGTTTTAAGCAGGTGTTTTCCAACAAATATTTGGCAAAGGAATTGGCCTGATGGTCCACTGCAATGCAACTGGCCCCGCCCCTTTGTTGAGGAGACACCAGAGGACCAAATTGGAAATTACTTTTGTTAAATATCTCAGCTGATAGATGAGTGAGACTGCAGTGGATGTTTCATCATCATCCTCATAGTGGTGGCTGTGGTATATTTGTGTTTTCTGTATGTTTTTGTTACCCATTGCCTCTATGTGAATAAGCAACCATTTGTCTTTTTTTTTTTGTGAGGTACTGTACATTTGTCTTTTCCTTTGGAGATTGATAACAAACATCGATTTCACATGTGTTTGCCTCTGTTTTTAATACCTCAATGAAAGAAATTCAGAATTGATTTAAATGCGTATGCTCTTTTCCCTTTCACTTGTTACATTAAACAAAAGGCATCTCTCAATAACCTATTTTCTCTGTTTCTCTCTGCTTCTCCTTTTATTCTTCCTCAAGCGAGGGGGAGGCGGATGACACCAAATCCGACCACCGGACTAACTCCTTGAAATAGAATCACAATTGTCTTTGCCTGAGTACAGCTCACGTGCCCAGATACTGGTTTTATCCAACAGCCTACATAGTGAAGCTTGTCAAAAAAAAAAAAAATCAACCTTTTCCCACCCTTGAGCATGTGCACAATAACATCTATAGTGGCATTTTGGTTTTCAGGAAAACAACAAGCTTTAGAGTATCCAAGTTGAATTAATGACATGTTTGTTTTCATTTGTTCAGGGTTATTTTATAGTCTTCATGTGATTTATTATAAGATGTAAATCCATCGAGACATGGGAAAGTAGCCTGACAGGGCTTGAAATGGCCCCAGGAGATTGATCTAATATATAAGGTCAGTTTTGTTATTCTTCCCACAGTATTTCAGTTTAGCGTTGTTGGAGGGAAAGCTAAACTTAGATCTGTGCCTAAGGGCTACATCTCAAGAAGCAAGGCTGGTCTAGGAGGCGACTGATCATTACTGGCCAGCTCTACAGGATGATACCTGGAGAAGGGCCGCTAACAGTGTTTGTGTGCAATGGAGGAGATGACAAGGAAGAAGACCGGAAGGCGGGAGGGGAGTTCTGGGAAGAAAAGGGAAAGAGAGAAAGAGCGTGAAAGCGACAGATATACAGAAAAGAAACAACGAATGGGAGGGTGTGTAAGCGTGGATGTTGGCTGGAGCAAGAACATTTGAGCCCTTTCCAGTTGAAAGGGGGCCACCAAACTGGCTGCATGGATTCTGTCTTTTCTTAGTGACTCACCAGGGCTCTAGCAGAACACAGAAAGGGGTGGGGGAGAACACAGAAAGGGGAGGCAGAAGGAAGTGAATGAAGGCAGGTATGTGGGGGAGATGGGGGAGGTGCTGGGAGAATAAGGAGATGGAGAGGAGGCAAGGATAGCCCCATGTCTTACTGTCTTGGTTGAGTGAGCTCATGTCACTAGGAATTAATTTTGGGAGAAGCACATAGTTTCAAATGAACAACAAACCATTAGAGGAAAGGAATCTAGCTTGACTTTGTTCCCCCTCGTTCCATTTGTGAGTCACTTGCTGAACTGCGAACAAACAAAATAAAAACATGTTCAATGTCGATTCACTAACATTTGACAGCATTTTTCTGCAGCCGTCTCCTGAGGCTCTCTGGGTGGATGCTCTGTTGTTGCGTTCCAGCTTTCAGACTCAGCCAGAGCAAACGGGCTTCTGTCGTTGACAACTTAAGCTATTTTCATATCCTATTGTCCTTTGGGTTAACCCCACCCCTATTCTGATCTTAGCTGGACCGAATAGCTGCCAAATGTGTGTGCAGGTAACACTAGTTTCCTATAAATGGATTTATTTGCTAGATGCATTTAAACAGGGCTGAAGCTAGCCTTTACTCCATGCACATCTTCATTGTATCATTAAACTAAACCGTTTCAGGGTAACAGTCCTCGCCACTGCCGTAGCTATTGGTGGTGCAGGGGTTTTCGCTGCACCAGGTTCCATGGTGTGTGAGGGGCTTGGGATGGGTAGGTGGGTGGATGACCCAGAGTGGCTGGGGGTTGCCCAGGGTTGTGTGGTGGGGCCCATGGGGGGTGGGGGGGTCCGTGCTTGGCCTCCATGCTACATTTCTTTTGCCTTTTCAAGTGGTGGTGTTCTATGTGCTTATCTTAGTAAGACGTCGCCTGTGAGTTTAATCTACACCATGATCTGGGTGCATGGACAGATTGCACCTCGGCCCGGAACAACCACGGTACGCCAATGCTCCTCTGTTAAAAACATGCATATCAACTCAAATGTACCGATGCCCTTCACTTCCCAACAACATCCGAGTCAGCACAGGAGCACCTGCTCTTAAACTAACACGTGAATAAAGGGAAAATCACGCAGACGGGACGCATTTGTAGCCAATCATTGTCTGAGTGTCTCAGAAGTGGAGTAGGAAGAGGTTAAAGTTGTTTGTTACTGTCTGGGTTGCTGGGATGTGAGGTCTGATTAACAGTCTGAATCATGATCCCTTAGGGCTGGACTTCATAGCCATCGAACTCCGTGATGCCTTCCTTTGACTCGTATACTAGAAAGTGGTTGCACGCGCTCGCTCGCGCACACACACGAGAAGTCCCTCTCAGAAAACATCAGTGTCCACTTTCTCTAAATGATTTATGTTGTTTGATTTTCAGTTAAATCACATTCCGTAATAAATTAGACCAAGTAGGATGAATCAGAAATTCATTTCGGGACAGAATGCGCTCTGGACCTTTTTTCAATCTGCCGAGGCCTCTGTCGGTATTCCAAATGTCACCCTATGGTCTTTAAGTGGGGAGCCTTGCAGGCCCTGGTCAATGTAGTGCACCGTTTAGCCACCATGGTGTCATTTGGGACGTATCCTCTGCAAATATGAGCCAATGGGTTTGGAGTTTTCCCATTACCCTCAGATCACCTCTCATCATCCTCCATCTGGGATGAAGACACACGGAAAGCCTCTTAAAAACACGTAACAGCACGCACATAGACGCCCACACGAAATAATGTCACTTTCTTTCTCTAACTCTAATCATTTTACAGGTCATATTTTGTGTCTTATAGAGATTATTATTGCACAGTGGTCTGCTCTCACTGCTCTCGCGCTTGTCTAACCTTTTGGAACACTGTGAAGAACGGCTGGATTGGGTAGTAAATTTTGTCTCCATAACCGTCCGATTTAGAGCCGCTCGTAAAATTGATACGTTTTTCTGGAGCTCATTTCGCGAGATGTCATAAATGCCTCGATCTCTTGTGTTTTAGATTTAAGGCATGAGGTTGTCTGGTCAGTGTGAGGGTTGGTCGTGTCACTTTCACTAAGCAGACGCGGACTGGTGGAAGGGATGAAAACACGTGCTTATCTCTATTAGTCTGGGAGGAAACGGGTCTATTCATTTTATTTCAATAACTGGGGTGTTTCAGATTTGCTCTTAAAATAACTTCTGCTCGACTTCACGCTCTGAATGAGTTGAGCTATTTTCCTCTTGAAACCACAATGTGCCATGTCATATAACACAGTTCTGAACATATGCAGTAGCCCTTAAAGATACAATATGTCATATCAAAGCCTGAACATTTCACTGTTTGGTGGAACTCATGGGATTGGAACACATTCCTTGTATTCTTTTTTCTGTTTGTCTTCAGAGGGTGAAAATGTTGGCCATATTTCCAGGTTAGGTTGATTTATTACTCTGGTTTCCCACCAGCCCCACTGTGTTTTTCTTCCACCATCACACATGAGGTGGAAGAGTGATTCAGATTTGGTGTGTGTGTGTGTGTGTGTGTGTGTGTGTGTGTGTGTGTGTGTGTGTGTGTGTGTGTGTGTGTGTGTGTGTGTGTTAATGACTCAGTTTAGAGTCTACATAACAATAATCCCCTATTCTTCTTTCCCTCAGTCGCCACACGTGTGCATACATGGCCCTACGGTAGCTATATGAATGAGGACATTGTTCATTTTTTATAATCATAAACCTTACCCAAAATGTCTAATCCTAATTAGAAAACACTTCCCAACCTAAAACAGGGAAAAAAGCCATATTAATCAAATTTTGCTTGTACAACCACATCTTGAAGATTTTTGTCCTCTTATTGGTTAAACCTATTCTCACACACTGGTTCATCACTATATGCTTGGAAGGATGAACCCTAGCCCCCCAAAACCATGTACTAAGTACTAGGTACCCCCGTGTGTACACACAGCTCTTTTTGACAGAAGGTAGATTTCCAATATCTTGTCATCCCAAGTTTAACTTTTAGAAAGTATATATTTTAATCACACAACCATTGTGTTAAAGCCCTGCCTACCTGTCAGAGGATCATAATCCTGCAGCCTATCCACACCCTTAAAACCAAAAAAAATAAAGTCCACATTTTTCATGAATAAAGTCAGGAGGAAAATGTACTCTATCCTGCAGGCATTTGCATTTTCTCAGTTAGATAGTTAATCATCAAAAAATACATTTTGAGAAGAAGAATAGGGGTATAATGGATAAAATATGATAAGTATTAAATATTTAGCACCACTCTCACTTTCAACCTCTCCGTCCGACCATAATGAGTACTGTATATGCAAGTGACTGTACCTTCAAAGAAACCACAGTGATTTGAAGCAATAAGCTCAGTTGTAGCTTACATGTCTATTCAATTGGGTAATTTTAAAGTTACACTTACTGTTAGGAAGTATGGAGCAGTGTGATAAAGTGAGTTGGTTTTAATGTCGGTCAGATCAGTTTGTGACTGGACCGGGCAGAACTGCCTCTGACATGACTTTTCTGAGGCAGCATGTTGTAATCCGGAGAATTTGCAATCTTCTGGGTGTGGGATCTATAGAGCCGGATACTATATGACTCCAAGACCTACAGGCCCAGGATATTGCGAAGTGTGGAAAAGCATGATGATTTTTAATTATAGAAAGCATTGGGGAAATACTATTTGAAATTGAGTAATTCTGCAATTGTCTATTTCTTGGCATATTCAAGCTCAGTGCTTTTTCATCTGGTCGTTATGTAGTGCCGGTTTGAAATAATTTGCATGCTGATCCGAAGGAAATTCAAAACATTCTAAGCCTCGCTTTCAAACGACAGTTGACTACAAAGGCTGTGATGAACCAGAAAGCTAACTGTTGGCCGGATTTTTCCCAAGCATGCTGCATCTAAGTACCATGGTGGACTTGCCATTTCAGTTTTATTTAATGTATGTTCTTTTAGGTTGACCCAAAATGGATTTGGTAACCACAGCAAAATTTCCCAGAAAGCATTGCTGCAAGACATTTTTTATATCTTCTGTTCTCCTTGCGCACATTGATTACTTTTTGTTATTAGTAGTTAATTAGTAGTTAGTCATCTTTATTTTCCTAACCTAATCCAGTGTTCAAGCAGTTGGATTTATTGCACCTTTTACAGAGATGTGTGTTTTCGTTGATGTAGTTTTCCTGTTCTTGTCCATTCAACAGTTCCTTTCTCACTCAGATGTTTTCAGTGTGTGTTGTGGGTGGTCGTGTTACATTAGTTGGCTCTGGTAACATACTCACCCACATAGTATCTTCCAATTGGAAATATTTAGAACGCCATTGTCGCTCTAGCCTATTGGACACCCTCCTATATCAGTTGGGGGTTTCCCAAGTGACTGGCCAAATATGCCTAGAACCCGTCCTGTTAGCACCCAACATGCATTTACATTGTGAGCAGAATTGATCATTTTAGCGCTCACTTGTAGGAATTGCAAGTGCCTGAGTGCTGCAACCACACCTCTGTTAATAACAAACACACTTATGGGTGGGTATAACTCACATCATGAATAAAGGCATGCTGGGATATATACAAATGAGACTTTACAGAATCAACTTAAAAAATTCAGGGTAAACATAATGAATTGATTGACCTTGGGTCAACTGATTAAATATAAGTGTGAATTATTACCTTAAATGTTTAGGTGTGATCAGTGTTATACATTTTGGTTCAGTGAATCTAGTTTGCTGTTAAAGGTAAATACACTGTTACTGCTATTCCCTTTGTAGATGCTAGAGGGTTAGGGGTCATACAGCATGCCACATTGTAATATAAATAATAGTCTTCGGCTTGAGTGGCTGGGGGTCATTGATTTCTAGGGCCTTCCTTTGAAACTGCCCAGTGAAGAGGTTTTGATGACCGGGAGCTTAGCTCCAGTGATGAACTCAGCCAATGATTCCCCCTCTGAAGCACCTTGTGATGGAGGGCAGTGTAAATGCTATACCAAGCGGCAATGCAGCCTGTTGAGATGCTCTCAATGATGCGGCTGTAGAACTGTTTATGTGTCCGTGGACCCATGCCAAATCCTTCCAGACTTCTAATGAGGATGAGGTTCTGATGGACTGTCTACGTGTGACCATGTTAGGTTTCT
Organism: Esox niger; assembly: GCA_016801105.1. NCBI lineage: Eukaryota > Metazoa > Chordata > Actinopteri > Esociformes > Esocidae > Esox > Esox niger. Next base: position 41,913 of record JACXGJ010003670.1, read on the forward strand.
GGTTACGTGGACGTCAAGGAACTCAAAGCTCTCTACTTGCTGTACATCGATGTGGATGGGAGTAGGGTAAGGTCTTGTGGTACGGTATAACTGGCCAAGGCTGAAATGGAAGTTACAAATACAGACATGGTGAAATGGAGACATGAACAGGGCATATTCCTCTATGCAATACTTTGTCAGAGGGCAGAAAAATATTGTATGTTCATGCAGAGCTTTGAAGCATGGAAGGAAACCTATGGAGGTCCTCTGTTTATTTTTCTGTGAAGACTTCTTCCTATTGAATGCCCAAGTTTAGAGGTCCCCAGAGGAATCTATCTATTAGTTCTGTGGATCAGATCTAATCTTGTCTCTGAATGAGTGTCTGCCTGTAGGCTTGGTGCAGGGGTGTCAAACACATTTTGCCCCTGGGGGGGTCTGCACTGAAAATGTCTTGGTGTCAAAATGTTCAAAGAGAAAGTCCTTTGAAGTTTCTGGAATTCAGGTATTATTTGCGACTCGGTTTATTTGGTTTGTTTTTCGCTCCCAATGCATTTGCATCAAACCAAATGTTTCATGGTGCATTGTGGTACCATACAGTGTATATACTATAGTTCCATGATCCAAATGGGTTAACCATTGAGATATGAAATGTAACATGGCGTAACATTAATAACTGGCTTATAAATTGAGCTTTATTTACCCTAGGCTTGATTATATTGTCCGTAACTTGAAGGTGTGCATACAGGTAAAAAATCGGGCATATTAAATGCAGGTGTACAGTCTTTAAACAGAGGCGACAGCAGCTTAAGAAATTCAGGGCAATCCTTGACTAATTTGGGTTGGCAAGCCGAAGATTTGTCCATGCAGGTGGCGATGGTAACACATATACAGAAAGGAGAACTACAATCAGGAATGCATAATCTAAACATTACAGTAAATAACAACAACAGCCAAATGAGAGGCTTCTGGCTTCTTTCTCGCAGACTGACGATCCTCCCTAATTATTCACACTTGTCTGCAAATATAAGCTCAGCTCTGCAACTGCTAATGATGGGGTCACATGGGAATGAAGTGTGGAAGTCTTTCTTTCCTGGGTAGTGGGTTTATCTCCTAACACCAACCTCCACTCCTACTGAATAAAATTGGCAGTGCTTGACTCAGGCACGAGTTCACTGAAGCTGAATACCGAGACCCCACGCTTTGAAACGGATGACCTCCTGTTGCTTTTCCATAATAGTAACTGAGAATTATTGTTGAGCTCCAGTACCTAAATATAAACAGTATTGGTACCAGAAAAGAGTGCCGGCACTTGGGCCAATTAAAGAACTGGTCATAGGTCATTGATGGACATGGAGTAGTTCCGCTCCTCTATGATAACATTTAGGAGGCTAACACAGCACTGCCTCAAGTTGATAGGACAATACTACCCTCTGGTAGGTGCTTGAATAGAATTTGAAATAGGTCATTTTAAAGCAGTAATGCTGCTTGATAGTAATAATGACAGTGAAAACAATTAAGCTGTATTCTTTTCCTCTTTCATTCTTTCAGTGTAAATGCATTCACACAATACCAACGTACAGAGGTATTTATAGCAATCTGAAAACAAGAAATTACTTGCTTAAAGCGTTTCATACTGTGCCTGCAAATTAGGAGCAGTTGTTGGACACACCCCTTGCTCTCTTCAGATTCTCTTCATTGCTGTGTCTTCATTTCAATATTTAATTAGTGAGCTTTTTGATAATTCACGCTCCGCAACCAGAGAGGAGGAAGCCGCACAGCTGTCGGGTGCTGGAGGGTGGTGCGGACACACACACACACACACACACACACACACACACACACACACACACACACACACACACACACACACACACACACACACACACACACACACACACACACACACACACACACACACACACACACACACACACTTTCCTCCGTTTTGACATTCTCTAGCTTTCCATATGTTGCCTTCTCTTCATTCCAAGTTACTGTCTCCTACACTAACACACAGCTGCCCATTCGGGCTGGTTTTAACCTTATGCGGACTGGTCGTGCCAAATCGTATCCCCTTGCCATAAAACGTCCCCCTCTGTGTCACAATGGGATTGAAGTAATTCAAGCATTTGTTGCTTTGTCAATGTTACCGGTGAGCTAATTTCTAAAGCTCCTTACAGGGTAATTGGCATTCAACTCACGCTATGTAAACAATGCACGTTTCCCTGATGTGCTGAAGTGTTTATTTCTGAGAAATTGTGCCACTGAAGAGATTTTTGATTAGCAAATAACAGAAAACAATGTGTTTACTTTAACAAGTCAAACTAACTAGCTGGCAACCAAAAAATAACACTATCTTTGATTTACTTGTTAAAAGGTCGAGAGCGGTTACAAGGTAAAATCCATCCAGAACAGTCAAACGACCAGTGTAGCAACGGATGCTACATTCTGGTCAGAATCCAACAGGTAACAACAACGGCCCTAATAGGGTACAGATGGAAACTTTCTTTCAGTACGCTCGAAGTACACATCACATTGTGTGCAGAGGGGGCATTTTGTTTTGGCATGGGGACATTATTTGACAGACGGGCTCAAGGCAGAATTACATTTTGGTGGGCCTCCTTTCACAGCGCCAAGGTTTATGTTATAAATATTTTTATATATGTTGGAGAAAACATATAATATACAAATAGGCATGTAAAGAAATAAACACTACAGAGGGGCCTGTTAGAGGCAGCATAATCATTAATTACAATCAGAGTGAATAACGTTTGGAACATTATTCAAAACTGCATTCTCATATACAACAGATTTCATGTAATCAACATTTTGAATTCAGACCACATGGTTTACTAGAAATCTTGTAGAGTGAATAGTTTGAATCCTGAATTCTGATTGGCTGATAGCAGTGATATATGACGCTGCATTTTTACTGCTGCAATTGAGTCGGTTACCAGTTTTTGAACACAATAAGTAATCGTGGTGGTTTGTGATTTGCGGCCAATACCACAACTAAGTGTGTTGTGCCAAAAACAGATCTTAGCCTTGGTATATTGGCCATATACCCGACCCCATAGTGGCTTATTGCTTGCATAAACCACAGCTATTATCCAATAAGGATTCAAACCACATGGTTTAATAGAGACCGTATACTGCAGGATCATCAGCTGTCATTGTGTTAGAACTTTGGTGCTATGTGGCCAGCCGATAGCCGCCAATGTACACTGTATTGACCATATAACATGAACCCGCTTGTTCCACAACAGTAGTGCATCAGTGAAGTGGAGTCTTTGTGGAAACTTACCAGCAGAGCCACCAGTGGAGGTTAATCAACCTGCTCAGTAGACCGCAGTGGTGACAGGTGACTTTCTTCTTTGAGCTTTGAGAAATCTTCGATAGCGCACCTTGGAAATTCTCCATTTATTGTGGTTCTCACTCTTTCTTTTAGGCCTGTGTGGTTCTCACTCTGACTTTTAATTGGCGTCATTAGCATCATCCACATTCATGAATGGAAATCTATTTTCCAGCTTTCGCAAAGATGCATTGCAAGTGAAAACACCATTAAACCACATCACACTACATTCAGTAATCTGTTGCGGTAGCATAGTTTTGTTTTTAAACTGTACACTGACAAAACAGCCAGTGAAATTGGCTGAATTCAAACTGGCACTAGCAAACTATTTCCTATAGCCACCATACACAGCCTCCGTTCTTCAGCAGTGACATCATCGAGGGAACGTGATCTTTAACCTCAACAAGCTATATGAAGATACATTGCTTTGCCCAGCTTTTTAAAATTGCTGCTACACTTAGGTTTTATATGACTTTATTTTTTGCTATATTTTTGTAATTCTTACAACGTAGATGTTGGGTGCCATGTCACAAGAATTTCATTGTGCAGGATGAAACTTAATCAGTGCATTTAATAAATTAACTTAGAATTTTTGGATTTCCTGTGTTTGAATTGCTGTCAACTTCTGCTTGCTCATTTGCCAACTCATGAATCTTGAGTTAATTATAATCTACCCGCTCTGCAATTGGGACAATACATCTGCCTCTCCTGAGTCGTATTGTTGGAGAATCAATGGAGTAACTTCACCAACAAGACATACAAGATTTGCAAGAAGCATTTTAATACAGAGGATCGTGACCAACGTTCACTTAGAAGAGGACTAAAGCTGAATGCCATCAAGTTACTCAGTTCAACCCGTAGAGACAAAACAGATTATAAGTAATACTTCTGATTGATATGTTATAATATACAAAGTACACATTGCCACTGGATTTTCTGGGCAAGGGTTGTGGATTAATGTGTTCTCCATCACCGAGGTGACTGTCCGAGTTGATTACCAAAGAAATAACTTGCTTTCGAGCAAGCAAACATTAACTTTCGTTTCCTGCGTATACACTCATACATTCTGAACGAACGCGTGGATTGATACAACTGTGAACATTTGAAATGGGAATTATATCATAAAAATTAACAACATTGTCATGTTCTGTGAGGTAAACAGCACCACTTGTTAGTTTGGAGTGTTTTAGAGTAGTTTTTCGCTTGCAATGCAGCTTTTGCAATAGCGGTACGTACAGTTTAAATTCATGAATTTGTATGATGCTAATAATCCTAATTACTGACTGAGACAGAGCTGAATAATGGATTGTTTTAAAAAATGTCTATGTGCCTGAATGACCAACTGAGTGTAAGGGAAATGTAATTTGATTATTGGACGAAATAATCCGTTAACTAGTGCTTTTTCCAGACTCAGCCAGACACACGAAGTCAGAATGTTTTCAAATCCTTACTGATGGATATTTATCACACACCTTGTTACCAAACGTCATTGTTGAGATAATTGTTGTGAACTGACGCTGCAGAAGATTGCCAAGTTGATGCCTGATTCATATGGAATATTTCACAAGTCAAAAACATTGTGGTTGTATATTGAGGGCAGTGGTTGCAAGTCTGATGCTCAAATCTGTAATAAAATGTTGCTAGCTTGTACGTTTAGTTTGTGTTTGCAAGCAATATATATCAAGTTTGTTGAATAAGGTCTGAACACATTTTACAGACTCGCAATTCTATAACTTAACATATGTTTGGAGCAAGGACAATAACATTATGAAAATAATTCCCCTCACTACTACAGTAAGACGTGGATAAGAGCCTCTGCTAAATGACTTAAATGTACAAATGACAGTAACAGGATCAATACTTTTTTGTAATGCTGTGACTGTTTGCCATTTGTAAAACCAAAAGTGCCAACCTAAATGACCCCTGAAAGCACATACCATATACATATCATCCCTTATAATAGAAATAAATGGTTCTAAATAATAAATATATTCCAAACCCCTGTATCAGTGAGTTTAGGGTTAAGTTGTTCTTTAGGAGTGGCTCTCTGGCAAAGTGGGCCAATCAATACAGAGCTACAAAACCCACTGAAGAGGAACAAAAGGGTTCTTGGCTCATCCAATATGAGTATGTCAAATGGTAATACAAATGAAAGGCCTAATTGACTGTGAGAATAAAAAACAGTCAGTGTCCTTATTCGTCTCAAACCATTAAGCAACTTCTGCGTGTATTTACTGACTTCACCGAGGTCTAAACAAAACCACCACAGGCTGAGGCAACCAGACTCGGGGAACTACAAGCATACAGAGGTCTGAAACAATGATTGGCCCTCCAAAATGTTGAGACACAATAATGACGTTCTTTCAACGTTCTCCCAGGCTATCTGGGATATTGAGGTTGAATGATGTGCTGATGTGTTCTATGTTGAAGTGACTCTCCTACTGACCCTGTCTCCCCAAACTTGAACAGTAACAAAGAGCCCGGAGACAAAGGCAGCGAAAATGAGATTTTTATGACAGCACATCGAGTGTAATTAAAAACTGTGATTTAAAAACAGGACCTGTTGGTGTAGTTTTATAATGAACTCTATCTGAGATGTTCTGTGCATGCCCTCCATTTGCCTGGAGCAGAGAGACCGAGAGAGAGATGTTGAGATGGAGGGAGCGACAAAGGATGGGAAAAGGAGAGGAGGAAGGGAGAGAGCGATGATATACTGGATGAGCAGCTAATGTGTTTTAGATGGGACTGTGTTATTCTTTTGGCAAGAATGTCATGTGACATTGCACCACCACAAAAGTCTTTAGTTGCTGTGGGGTGGAGGGATTTCAACATACCCTTGGTGTCTCCATTAAGATGCTGTAGCAGTGAATCCAATCAGACATGATGCTATAGCTGTGAGTCCAATCAGAACTATTACATTTTCCAGTCCGAACATTTGAGGAATATTATATTTGACGGGCATAGACAAACAATCACTTATTCAAATGAAAATTCACTATTAACCAGAGATCAGACCAGCAGTGGTTGGCAACTGATAATTGTCAACTTGCATTATCGGGGAATAATGAGTTGGAATTTTAAAAATGAGGGAAATGTTCCACCCTTAGAAAACATTCCGATCTAATTCAGTCCCGTCATGCAGTCCTTAAACATGTCAGACACATTAAGAGTACAGCTGTGGGCTAGTTGTGTTGGAACAATGACTTGTTCACACAAGGAACAAGCATGCTTCTATTCTGCATTTTTATGCACAGAGAATGTTGGAAGACTTTGACATCTCAAATGGTACCATTCTGTATACTAGTGTCGGAGAACCCTATGGGCCCTGGTGAAATTTCATTTCCATATTCCTTTATTGCAATTCACTTTTTTTCCACAAGGCCTTGAGAAAATGTTGAATGTGCAGTGTAACACATTTCATGTTTTTTTTTAAGGAAAGAAATGATTTATGCAAATGTGCATTTCCAGCAGTTGTGTCTATTTTGTCATATGATGGTGAGAAACGGTTATTTTAAAGATCATTTCTTGTGTGCTACACACTTTGTAAGTGTTCCTAACAAAATCAATGGGGGCCCCGTGGAGCTAACGGCCCCTGGGCTAGCTAGGCCAATAAACACTATTAAAGTTAGCAGACATGGTTGATTAAGTGATTGTAATGAACTGCCGACCTCATTTTGAAATTGGACCTGATATATCCTGCCTGTCCTTATTCAACAGAAAGTGGCAGTGTAGCGCATTGAAAACAACCCATGCTTACCTTGCCCAGTGACTCATAGAAAAACAGGAACACAATTCTCTTGTTGTTTGCTTGTTTAAGTCAATTACAAAACGATAGTCAAATACAACACGTCTGAAGATACATTTTCCACGCGTATCCAGCAGCTAGGTGACCTAAGACACCCAGTCCCCAGGTGCCTTGCCGGCCCTGATTATATTCTTTACATAAGTAGTGCTGGCAGTGGGAACGTTGTTGTCCCTTGTTGCATTAAATTCTAAAGGAGGAAAGTGCCTGCCATCATAAAATGATTTTCATTTCCATTGACAGAAACAGTATGCAGGGGGGAAAAGTAATGCCGAGAGTAGATGAAATGATACAGAGCGAGAAAGAGCGAAGGAAAGATGGATGGACTGAAAAAAGAGAGAGGGAGAAGAAAGAGAGTAGACTTGTCAAGTCAGTATTCTGATGACTTACAGCGATCTGATTCAGCATATCTATGCACTTTTAAGTTTCCCAGAGACGAGTTAGGGAAGAACAAAAGATTTCTGATTCATATAAAATGCAGAGGGAGGAGAGTGAAGGAGAACTGAAGGAGTAAACCCCATCCTGTCTTGGAGAATCCCAGACATGTTCTGCTATGATCTTTACAATATCATTCCTCTCCAAATGTAATTACATTGCATTACTGTCACGGTTCTTTACAATGTGTGGGCGATTCCATGCGTGTAGTTCCACACAAATATCCCAAAATGAGACCAACAATTCCAGATCCGTCATCACAGTTTTTCATTTTGTGATACAACATGCACCTCACAGATAACTTTTAACAAAGTTTAACATTGTTACTGTAGGTCCCTTTCACTGTAATTGTGGATGTGATGAATAATAACGAATCAGCTTAATTTCAGACACTTGTGTTTTGGCCACATTATGGCATCTTGAGCCTTAGGCTTTTACCGAAGGAACAGTTGATCTTGAAATGTACATACAGTGCTTAAATGGATTTAGCATATCTGACAGTGTCCAGAAAGGGGTTTGGCAGCATAGTCACCTGCTTTGGGCATTTTTTTATTTTGCATGTTTTATTAATAACAGAAAATGGGTTAGTGAGGGGTAGACTTCTGGAATTCTCTACATCAGGATGCTAGCCTGGGCATATAACCCATGCAATATCTTGTTGTCGATGAGAGTTATACATTGGGGTTTACTGTCTTGCTCAAGGACCGAAGGACCATAGAGTTTCTGTTGCAGACTCCACACTTCTGTTCTGTGGTTGTGTGGGTAATGACAAATAACTGTACTCCCTGATTTTTGCCTCTTCCCAAACATCCCTGTTTCTACAGGCTTTCTGAGTCTGAGTAGAAAACATTCATGAATCATTAACAGACAGAGGTTTGTAAATAACAAGACAAGCCAGGAACCAAAAGCAAGGAAGCATTAGCACAGAACACAGTACAAACTGGAATTCCTTGAATGTAAACCTTTTTCTAAAACATGGTGTATTTTTCTAAATGACCTATTCACTATTGTATGCAGGAACAGAATTTGTAGATTACCCAAACTAAGTAATCTTCATGAAATTGGTTTGGGAGTATTTTTTTCTCTCACTCCAAAATAAAAACTATATTCGCGTATTATTATTATTTGAGTTTTTCATGCCATATTATAAAATACTGTACAGCGTCAAAGACGAATTTGGCTGTGGAGAAATATCACGGTGTGCAATTTTCTATTGGCCTATTGTTCACATTTTTGTTGGTGACCCTTTATCTCAAATATTGAATCAGCACTCATTTCATCGATCAATATCAAGCCCTATGTATAGTCTTCTAAAAAATGTCGATAGTGGGCTAGTACCACAACATGTATATATGGGCTGAGATCCAAATCTGCTGTCGAAAGAGTACATTTTTGATTGCCTGTAAATAATTGCAATCAAGTTATGATTGGGCAGTTTATGCTCAACTTCCTCAATACTTAGAATAGTAAATTTTTTCTAAACAGGTATTTTTCAGTTCACTGAGACATTATTTATTTGGGTGAACCTCAAAATTTTCCACATCAGATGGAGCATATTTTAAAGTAGGTCAGACATTCAAGGTCTTATATTTATAAAGCACAGTGGCCCACATAAGGTCTGAATTTCAAAGTAATCCAACGGTATGTGTAATCTGATTACAGTTTATTAGCTGGTAACTTGACTGCTAACCCTATTAGTTTGAGATTATATGATAATAGGCAGACAATATATTTAATTCATATCACTGGCATTCTTTCTCTTTGATGTAGCCAAGAGCAGTGTTTTTACTCAATACATTAAAGAGTGAACGAAGTCTCCTCTCTTGTCTGTCTTTCTCTTGCTCTCAACTCATAACCTTTACCTCTAACACTGTTATCATGCCCCTGCAGAGAATGATCTATTTTTCAACTCTCCAATTCCTCCTTCACTGTGCTACCCAGTCTCTCTGTTTTTACAGTAGGCGAATGTGATAACTCGTAGCAGCGATTCTGAACCTCAGAGTGGCTGCTAGCCCACGTTTGCATCCCAGTGCACGTGTGGAGTGTTTCAAATGAATCACTGAGGCGATGACAGGGGGTCATTAAAGGAGAAAAACACAGATAAAACCAGAACAGGAGATAAAGAGAATTGATGCCTGGATACATACGGGACCTGATGTGTTGCATAGGGATACACTGATGATAGGGCTACTGTCTCCCTCTGTCGCCGTCTCTCACACGGTCTCTCTCTGTC
>JACXGJ010003671.1:0-51716 GCA_016801105.1 Esox niger
CGGCGTTGGGAGCTGAGACCCGGGTCACGGCGTTGGGTGCTGAGACTCGGGTCACGGCGTTGGGAGCTGAGACCCGGGTCACGGCGTTGGGAGCTGAGACCCGGGTCACGGCGTTGGGAGCTGAGACCCGGGTCACGGCGTTGGGAGCTGAGACCCGGGTCACGGCGTTGGGAGCTGAGACCCGGGTCACGGCGTTGGGAGCTGAGACCCGGGTCACGGCGTTGGGAGCTGAGACCCGGGTCACGGCGTTGGGTGCTGAGACTCGGGACATGGCGTTGGGAGCTTGTGTAAACCCGTCAGCTTTCTGTTTGCGACCTCAGCCTTATTTTGACCCTTGAGGAAAGGCTGTTACTGTAGTAATGAAGAACCAGGACCTTAGGCCCAAGCCCGGGGTGCGATTCAGTCCAACAGCAGTGGACGCTAAGCTGCCTAATACCCTCTACGTTGGGCTGCTGTGCTTTCTCTGTACCTGGCCTGAGAATGCATGTAGTATACATAGATCATTTGACATGGCCTGGTTTAAAACAGATCTCACATTTAAACCAATGTCATATAATGTGTATGTATAACAGACAAAAACACACATCCTAAACTAATCAATGTGCCCCCTCAAGATAAAATGGGCCACCCGTGCCACCTGTCGTCAATACTGGCCTCCCCGGCCTTCGACCCCGAGGAGGTCCGCCAGAGGAAGATGAGCCGGAGGTCAAAGGTCATTCAGGAGCTGGTGCAGACGGAAAGGGACTTTCTCACTGACCTGGAGCTCTGCATACAAGAGGTGGTCCAGCCCCTCAGAGAAAGACAGGTACTTAATAGTACATAGAGTAGGAGATTGTATTATGTAACAAACTTCAAAATTTTATATTTTTGCAAGCCAAAATACCTTGTAGTGTTTTCTCTTACAGTACATTCAGTGATAGCTCCAAAAAAATATTTGCTTTAGAAGATGAGATTGTTTTCATGCCTCCGGAGATATACTTCATCCAAATCATTCATTTCATTTCCCAAAATTTGTCAAGCTATTGTACACTAGTGGCAAACTACAGTGCAACCCATCCCATAATACCGAAACCAGGAAGCAGGGAGATTACATCACAGTGGTCTGTGTCAGTGAATGAGATCATCAGCTTTTATAGGCAAAATCCACGACCGAACATGTCGTATGTGTTTAAAGCTGTGCTCTGCTCTCAAGGTGGTGGACGTTGATCGTCTGTTCACCAACATGGAGACGGTGTGTGAGGTATCGGCTACGCTACTTCACGGCCTCCAAAAGGCCCTCGCTGAGCCTGACCCGGAAGCCCAGGTCATAGGTAGGTAACCCCTAACCTTACTGTGACCTCGGTTTGACCTCACCTTTTTAGGATCTAATAGCAATCTGTTTGCATGGTAGCAATACAGTTAAATGGCCCCACACCACCAGAAATCTAGTAACACAATGTGATGTCAGAATCTGGTTCTTGAATATACAGTACTAGCTAGGCCAAACTTTGTTTAACTGGTTGTAGCTGGATTCTCAGGTACAGCATAGGGTCATATTTCAGTTTTCCGTTATAGGGAAAGTGTTCATTCACTGCAAATCAGCGCTGGAGGATGTCTATAAAATATACTGCTATCACCACGATGATGCAAACTCTTTGCTCAAGTCCTACGAGAAAGAGGAAGAGACAAAGAAACATTTTGTCGCCTGTGTTTTATCACTGAAGTGAGTTACTTCCCCTCTATTCATCAACTAAATATTTCCTCTCAAAGAGGCCTTAATGCTTATGCGAGTTTGTCATGAGTTTTATTAAACCAATGACTTTGTGTCCCCTTGCAGGCGGATTTACGACCAGGAGTGAGTACAATACATTTGATCAACGTTCCTTTGGCTATATTTTACAATAGATTACAATGTCAATATGTAGCTCCTACCAATATATATTTTTCACTCACATAAATAAATAATTAAGTATAATAAATATATATAATGTTATTAAATGGACAACTTTGTGGACAAACTAAGCCTATGTGTTGCTGTGTTGTTAACGAAGTAATGGTGTCTAATCTGGCCGCACTTCAGGAGTAAACCCAGCCTTTTGGACATGGGGTCTTTGCTCATCAAGCCAGTCCAGCGGGTCATGAAGTACCCCCTGCTTCTCGGGGAGCTGTGGCAGACCACGCCCGATGACCACCCCGACCACCTGCCCCTCCAGGAGGCCTTGAACGCCGTCAAGGTCGTTAATGTCAACATCAATGAGTTCAGGAGGAGGAAGGACATTGGTACAGATCAAAATACGCCGCAGTAGTACTTACTGAAAAGTCAGGGGCCTTCTATACATTTCATCACTAAATATATAATCCTTCAAGCTTGGTCTTCTGTATAACTGTTGTGCAGTGCCGGCTCTAGCCTTTTTGGGGCCCTAAGCAAAATATTATTTGGGGGTACCTCTCCCCTGACGCTTGGTGAGCCCCCAAACGTCAGACCGCTTATGTCTGGAGCCAGCATTGCCAGCGTGTAGTATGTCATCTTTATATTTGGTGTGTAATATGTCGTCTCTATAACCAGTGCGTAATATAATCTCTATAACCCGTGTGTAATATGTCATCTCTATAACTAGTGTGTAATGTAATCTCTATAACCGGTGTGTAATATAATCTCTATAACCCGTGTGTAATATGTCATCTCTATAACCAGTTGGAATATAATCTCTATAACTGGTGTGTAATATAATCTCTATAACCGGTATGTAATATAATCTCTATAACCCGTGTGTAATATGTAATCTCTATAACCAGTGTGTAATGTAATCTCTATAACCGGTTCGTAATATGTCATCTCTATAACCAGTGTGTAATATGTCATCTCTATATCCAGTGTGTAATGTAATCTCTATAACTGGTGTGTAATATGTCATCTCTATACTTAGTATGTATCCCCTCTGTTTTGTAGTAATGAAATACAAGAAGACAGAGGACGAGGGGGGGACACTGATGGACAAACTGAACAAACTAAGCATTCACTCTCTCAGGAAGAAATCGGACCGGCTGACAGGCTACATCAAGATCCTAACAGGCGTGGAACCACAGGTAGGCACCTTGGCCGACAGGTGGACTGATATGCTTCCACCATAATATGTGATTTCATTATGAATGTATGTAATGACGACACCACACCTTTGGGGCATTTGTGTATTCAAATGTTTGTCCTGAGGTAGAACCATTGTTAAAGGTCAGCACTAGTTGAAGTAAATGGAAAGGTCAATATTAGCTGAATCAGTCAGTTAACCATGCACGGGTTTAATGGTGTTCCTCTTGTCTTTCTTTCCTTCTTTTTCCCCTTCCTCCCTCTGTCCTTTAGGTGAGAGACGAGGTGTTTGACAAGGCAGAGAAGCTGTTCAGGAGTTTGGAGAAAGCTGTTCGACAACTAGTTAAGAACGTCCATTATTACCTCATGCACACACAGGTAATGTACCATCAATCGTTTGACTGATTGCTGATTGACAGGACTGAAAATTGATTGATAGCCAGATAGAAAATTTCCCAAAAATATCCAATCACAATCAATGAGGTGCCATACAGGGTTGTGTAGACAAGCTTTCTGTTCGTCCGAGGAATGTTTATGTCAGTACGAGAATACTACAACAGGTTCTGTGACTTTAACACACTGTCTAGGAGATGGTCGACATCGCGATCCACCATGCCAACGACCTGGACGACATCATCAAGGCACCAGACGAAACAGAAACCAATGGCACTCAGCATATGAAGAATGGCAACGACCCGTACCAGCACTTTGTAAGTCTGGGTGTATTCTTGGACCCCCGTCTTCCCAGGAAATAGGAACCGTGTCCTGTCGGGGACCTGTAACTGTTGTCTTTGGCAACTGAATGTTTTACTTTCTTCCATCATTATCAAGACGGCGGCGTTTCCACTCACTTCCCTCTGCTGCTTGTCAGCTTTTCGATCCTTTCTTCCATGGAGGGTGTTTACTGCCTTTGCTGTGCCCCCCCCCATGCTTACAAGGCACCCGCTCTGCCTCCACTCCTATCCGTCCAAGCGAGTGAGTGATCTGCCAGTCAACCTTACTGCTTCCACTCCTGCCTGGTGAAACCTTCTGTCTGTCCCTCTACCTCCCTGACGCAGCTCTCTTCTCTCTCAAAACTAATGCGGCAGAACCTTTCGCATAAGACCCATTTGTAGAATTTTTTAAAAAAAGAAACAGATGCCAATCTCAAAGGTATGCATAAACATTCTTTACCATGGTTTCCCTCCAACCTCATCCAGAAAGAAATGTTGGAGCGTCTGGTCTTGGCCCCGCTCTCATCCCTCCAGGGAATGTTCGCCGCCCCGCAGAAACTCATCCAGAAGCGCTACGACAAACTACTGGACTATTGCAGCCGGCTGGAGCGGTCACCTTCCTCCTCCACCGCGTCTCCCGTCTCCTCTTCCTCTCCGTCACCGGTATCCGAGGACCAGGTGAGATCAACAAGGTTACCGTTCACCGTAACCCTTTACCAATTTCAGTTGTTAGTTATCAATTTAAATACACATTCCTGAAAGTTACAATGCTTATGCTAGTTGTTTTTAGTGTAGCAACTGAACTCAATGTTAACATGACATTTGGACTGGTACCAAATGGTCAGTTAGTGGCCCGGCGGGACTATGAGGCCCTGAATGCTCAACTGGTGGAGGAGCTGCAGAGGTTCAACATTGCCGCCCGCACCATCCTGTCCAACTGTGTCGTCTGCTTGGTGACGCTTCTCAAAGGACTGATGGAGACCGCCCGCCACCACGCGCCAACCATTCAGCAACTTCCGGTGAGCGGGTTAACGTTTCGAAGCGCGGTTCCGTCTTACAGCGTTTAATTAAATGTCCGCTGAGTTTCTTCGCTCCGAAAATAAGTGGAGGTTCCGGACATGGAAGTACTGCCACACACACCAAGAGGAAAAACAATGTTAATTCAAGTTCTGTACGATAGTTTAGCATTCAACACTACTGTTTCACTACTGAGTTTTTGTTGTTGCTATTATTTTCTAGCACTGGCGAGTTAAAGAAAAGGCGATGCGGTTTGCACTGTGTATTCTGTGCATACGACTAATAAAACAGAACATTAAGTTATTAGGTTGATCGAGGCTGACCTAGCCTGATTTGTAACAAGCGTTGTGTGTTTTGTCCAGGCACCTTTGTCCAACATCTGTGAAGTCCAAAGCAGCATCATGGATGAGCTCAACAACCTGACGTTCGTCAAGGAAAACGCACAAAAACTAATGGAACGCAAAGTCAGCTTCGAGAAAACCAAGAGAATCTTAGCGGTGAGTAAGCGGACACGGTTATAGGCTAGTCAGGTAGCGTTCCTGCTACTCAGGGCTTCTACTGTCATGGTTGTCCTAACAATCATCCGGAGTTACAAGTTTATATACCACGGCTATGATCTCATTTTTGACTGCACTAATTGTGTTGGTAACCGGTTTATAAGAGCAATAAGGCATCTCACAGAACCAGCTGCCTGTTGGAATTCCAGAAGGCCACACGATCAGCATTACCCCACCAGACCGTGTGTGTGTGTGTGTTTGCATGTATTTGTTTTCGATCAGTGCAAAAGTCTCTAGGATATCCTCCCAACCTCCTGAGACAACCCCCACCAACCCAAGGAGGCTTATAAGCGATCGCTCCCTCGACTCAAACACTAATGACTCGTCTCACCCCCTTACCCCCCAGGTCCCGGAGATCCAGCGTCAGACGGAGACCCAGCGGGCCAGGCTGCTGGAAGAGTACACCGCTGACAGGCTTTACCA
The DNA here is from genome assembly GCA_016801105.1 of Esox niger. Lineage (NCBI taxonomy): Eukaryota > Metazoa > Chordata > Actinopteri > Esociformes > Esocidae > Esox > Esox niger. The sequence continues at coordinate 5,775 of JACXGJ010003671.1, forward strand.
GTTGAAGAGGAACTGTAACGGGTGCCAGGAGCTGGACGTCAGCCTGTTGGAGGGGGAGCTGGTGGGCTTGCTGGAGGACAAAGACCCCCTGGGGAGCCGGGGCCGCTGGTTGGTCGACACCGGTAGTGAGTATCAGCATCATTAGTGTGGTTGTCCGGTCGTCAGGAGGCTCCTGAAGAACCACCTTTGAAAATCCAGTTTGGACAGAACCATAATGCGAAGGACTCTGGTGGCTTGATGATGAACAGGCGGCTGTTTTGCCTGAGGGGTTGTCATGGGTTACCTAAAAAAAAAGAAATCTGGATTTTCCAAATTCAACTCTGAGGCCGGAGAAGACTTGTGGAAAAATCTGTTTTGCGGGTCAGAAAAGGGGTAATTACTTAAGAATACATGGGTCCATTACAATTGTGGTATATTTTAGGGAGCGGCCTGGAGAGCTTTTGAGTTATATTACATGTTTTTCAAGTCCCGCGGGCTAGATTGAATGGGCTTGCGGGGCCGTAGGATGTTCTAAACAAACATCCCGACGCTGCGAAGTAGCTGAGCACCTACCGCTTCTGTTCTGTATATCAGGGACCGTGTGTGTCTCTCAAAGTGTGTTTTGTTGAGAGATACACAGCGCGCCTTCTGGTTATGAACTTACCCCAGCTGACAAGTCAACCAGCCTGTCGAAGGAATCCCCTGAGGTCTCTGCCTGTGGTGTCACCGCAATACTTGGAACAAACTAGCCGCACGAACACTCTCCGTCTCACTCTCTCTCAGTCTCTCTCTGCCTCTCTCTCCCTCCTCATATCTCTGGAGGGTTGTTGCCTCACAACAGGGCCAATTCAAAGAGTTTGTTACCACGTATTTTTCTCCATGCTGCACGTCTTGCTAGCGCCGAACGCCAGCCAGTTGTTAGCAGGCGTGCCGCCTCTCGATGCAAGTGGAGTTACTTAAAGTACAAAGCGTCTCCCCGGGGCATTCAGAAACAGGCTGAGGAGAGGAGACACTCACGGCATCTCTCTGTACTCTAGAATAACAAGGCTCAAATCAGCCAAGTTTTTGAGAGGAGTTGTAGAAAGGTTTGTGTGCGTGTGTGTTTCTCAGTATCGACTGTTTTCTAAAACTAGTTCACATATTTGTTTTATCCACTGGGAAAACTCTTCCTAAGAAGCTGTTTATTACACTGTCGATGCTAACGCTAGGAATGTAGTAAACAAAACGACCATTTCACATTGCTAGTGTGCCTGATAAAGAAACCTTTGTGTTGTAGACAGTTTATAGACCGTGCAATAAGACACCTTTTATTTATACCCTGATTGGTTTAACGATACTGATCTCCCTGTGACCAACCCACTGTCTAGTCACACAGGGCCCTATTCACAACCCACGTGCTGAATTTCCCAGGTCTGTTTCCATGTTGTGCCTGAATTGACGTGATGACGCTGGTTATTCTTTAGAAGTTTATTTACGCCACTTGTGGTCATGAACAAGATCAGCAATACGCCCGCGATAAACTGATCGTTTCTGTTCGTCGTCTCCGCACTACAAACGGTTTCTCGGTTCTCCCCCCAGGTACCCAGGGCTACGTCTACTCGTCCTTCCTGAAACAGTACAACCCCAACCGGGATCTGGGACGAACAGGCCAAGGCGCCAGGACTGCAGAGCCCCAGACGGCCGTGGAGGTGCTGGACGAGGACTTCGACAACCTCAGCCTGTTCGTGTCGAGCAGTGGCAGGAACAACAGCATCAGGAGCCGAAGCAGCATGCGCAGCATCCCGAATTACAGCCTCTGTAACAACACCTCCGACAACGCGTACGACAGCTGCTCCACCCTGTCCAGCCTGCCTGGGGACACGGAGCCTGGCGTACCACAGGATGTGGAGACGGAGGCCGACGATCAGCAGGTGGGGGGGGGGGCGAGTTGGGGAGCCAAATCGACTAAAAGGGGTCAGTCGCCATTCACTGTACTATAGAACTTACACCTATGAGGGTTTTAAAGGCACACTGGTCCCAGGACTGCCACACGGTTTCCCTGATCTTTACACAGAAAGGTTTGGCCATTAGATGGATGGATACTAATAGGATTGAAAGAAACGCAGCACTGTTCTTTGTAAAAAAAAATGTAAGTCTGATTTAAATAAAGGTGAACAGGGACATAGACCTTTTTTAGTGCCACGATCTTGGTTTTCATTCAATCGGGTTTTATCCTTTCCTTCTTTGACATTTCCAAGCTGTAACCCGGCTGGTCATGTTTACTGGTGTTCAGAGAGGCATAACAAAGGCCTTCGTTTGATAAAAAAAGCCTCTTCAAATCACTTTATGACAGACATAGCTGTTTTACGAGTGGTCCGAGGCATTAACAAAAACTAGCGTTTGGGGAAACAGCTGAGCTGCTCAACGAAGCTTTTACGTTCTAGTCTTCACCTGCTGGGACACTGGGTCGTGGTCAAAAGTAGCCTATCGTGCAGCTTGCTGCGTTTCTAACGTGTCTACCTGACATGGGGCGTTCTGATATGGAAGGAGGGACGGTAGTTCAGTATCAGGGCTTACAGTAAAGCACAGGGCTTTGGCGGGGCTTTCAGTGGGTTTTACATTGTTATGTCAACAGCCCGAACGTGAATGGCTGACTCCGCTTGCCGTACAAAACCCCTCAAAACTGTCATACGCAGGCCACTCTGTTATGTATATACAAGATATTTAATTGACAGCGAAAGGCCCGTTTGAAAGACAGGCTACATGGTAATACACATACAATAAAGCCCAACGCGGGAAATTAACAGACCACAATCTCATAATGGAAGGAATTTAACAAGCACTGTAATGTTCACGGTTTTGTAGCGATGCCTGGAAAAGGCCTCCGCTGGTCTGAACGGTAGACTGGGCTGTGGTATGAATTAGGGGAGCAGTTATTGTGCAGAGAACAGTACAATCTGAAGGGTGCTGGTTTATAATGCAGATTATTAGAAATACACTCCATTAGGCCACGTGGGTGCAGGTTTTTGTGTGTGAGACTCCATCTCAAAGAGTTTATATGGAGTATCATTTATACAACACTAGTGCCGGCCCTAGGTATAAGCAACATAAGCGGCTGCTTAGGGCCCCCAACTGCCAGGGGGCCCCAGACAACTAGGGGAGAGGGCCCCCCCAAAAAGGCTAGGGCCAGTAATCTGGACCCCCTTTTGGGAGAATAATTTTGCTTAGGGCGTCCAAAAGGCTAGGGCTTGCACTCACTGTGTCAGCCACACTAGGACTACAGTGTTTATAAACCCCCTGGGGCAGCCAGTTCTTATTGGGCCATGTCTTTGTTCGCCGTGACCTGCCTGTGTGTGTCCCTTTGACCTTGGTCAGAATACGATGCGCTGTGGCCTGGGGTGGTGCAGCGGTCCAAGCGGCGGACTCTGGTGCACGCGTACCACTGCAAGATTCATTTGGAACCCCCGCTATTTCAGGAGACCCCCTCCTTCCCCACTCTCTCCATCGAATAAAAGATAGAATGCCTGACAGACTTCAGACACGCAAAAAATAAACAGATGCTCAATATAGGTTTTAAATGGATAATGTTGATAGGGAGCTACAGTGTGTTGGGGAGCTACAGTGTGTTTGGGACTACAATGAGTTTTGGTGGGGTTGGATATGTTTTTTGTCAGTCTAAAATAGGTTTCAAGTGGCACCTACTGGTGAATCAATGAAGTACCATTTGAAATGCCTTGTGGACCAGACTGCGTTGAAAATGACTGTAACGTAACATACGAAAATAACTCCCTAGATTTTCACCAGATCACAATAACTTGAATGTTGCATTCCGTGTGTCTGTTCCTCCAGTTCTACGCGGTGTACGCGTTCCAGGCTCGCTGTGACAAGGAACTAACCCTGCTGGAGTACCAACACGTGAAGATACTCAAGTTCAGTGACCTGGGTGGCAATAAGGACTGGTGGCTGGCAGAGGCCAACGGGCAGAAGGGCTACGTCCCGGCCAACTACCTCGGAAAGATGTCATACGCATAAAGGAACACACCGCCGCTAAAATGGCTCAATCCCACGTTGATTCCTGGACCCAAAAAGCTGGTTCCTCCAGGCACAGATTAGGGGCAGTCCTGGATCCATAGTGTAATATTTTAATGGAGATTCCTAAAAATGAGGCCCAATGTGTCCAGAAAACTCTGCTCCTATGCCCTTGTGAAATGTGTAATTTAGCGATATGGAAAACATTCAATGAAGCCTATCTGGGCTAAGCAGATGTATTACCATATCAGACCCGTCAGGTCCCCACAAATCCGGGCAAGAGTTGAGTGGTATTGTCAAGAGCAGGGGACCCTATGTTCAGCGGTATCCCGCGTGGATGGTCGGAACATAATTACAAATTGTTGGTATACTGCAAGTTAATCACTGATAATCTATTGGTGCTGATTTCCTTGTGTGTAATTGCAAAATTAAAAATTTATTTTTTTGCTAAGCGAACTCTAACCTCAGCTGGGGAATCCTGGTCCAGGGATTGATATGGGATGGGGTCCAAGTGGCTGAGTATATAACTCTATATTTTTTTTTAATCAAATGTATCGCGAAGATAACTGTGAAAATGATTGCATACTAGCTTTGGGAAAGCCAAATCTTGCACCGAGAATGAAGATATTACTGTGCTAAGCACTTTGTATTGCCTCCTGCAGTGTTGATTACTTCGTATGAATGTGTCGTCCAGATTAAACAATGATTAATATCTAATATATTTATGTCCAGCAAATGTATTTTAAGAGTTTATCATATATCTTAAGGTTCCACATTACCTCTGTTTATGGTGTATGTTTTATGAGATCATTCTTGATGCGTAATAAAGAGCTTGACTGATGCGTGATCATGTTGATTTAAGGGTTTGGATAGAATGACTGCTCCCTGAAGATGTTGTGGCCTTATCCGTTAGTTCTGATTCCAGGAGTCCCCTCACAGAAACAAGACAATGTTTGCCAGAAAAAGAGGCCGTTTAATTTCGTCCATTAAAAAAAGAAGGTAATTTTCAGTGACGTGGTTGAGTTGACAGAACAAATAGGCACATTGTTACCACAGACCGCTTTCACGACAGCTCCAGCAGCATTTCGTACGTTACAGTGAAATTCAAGTATTCAACCGGATGACGTTATATCCATGTTACAGCGAATACGACGCTCTGGCCATCGCCACCATGTTTCACATACAAACCCGTCTCGTCCTCACTCCTCCCGGTCTGCTCATTTCTTCAGCTTCTTCTGGGCCGCTTTCTTCTTCACCATCTGCAGGCGTTTCATGGCGTTGAGCTGAGACTCCTGGGACGTGGCGGACGCCCCCTTGGACCCGTTACCGTTCCCTCCTCCGTTGCCCGCGGGCCCTCCGCCGTTGCCTCCCAGGCCGGGTTGAGACCCGCTCGGTGAGGACCCCGGGCTTGTCCCCCGCCCCTGGTTCTCTCCGCTGGAGGAGCGGATCAAGGTCTGCTTTCCGAGGGTCAGGGGTGGAGGAGGCTTCAGGGACGAGGAGCCGGAACCGTTCCCGCCATTGCCGTTGCCGCCGTTTCCCCCAGGCGCCTTTGTTCCGCCGCCTGCCGGTCCTCCGCCCGACTTTGTGCCCGTTAGCCCAGAGAGTCCGACGGGTTTCTGGGCCGGTGGGGTCGAGGCGGGGGAGCTCTTGCTGCCGCCACTTGGTCCCAGCGAGACTGGTTTGGCGCTGGCGCCGGGGCCCGCGGAGGAGGTCTTGGCGCCGAAGGCGGCCCACCCTGTGAGGCCGCTACCCGACTGCAAGGAGGAGCCGCCGGCTGAGGGGTTAGCTAATACCGCTGCAGAGGTCTGGTGGAGAAAGTACCGTGTGTCAGGGACGCAATCCAGGCACATCACACCCTGAACGTCCTACCCCTGGCGTCAACGTGCAGCGATCACGCGCGCTCCGATGCTTACCTTCACCTCAGTTCGTTTGAAGGCCTGGAAGGTGCTGGCTGTGTCGGGTTTGACCTTGAGCTCTGGTTTCTTCACCAGTGGGTCTTTCATTACGGGGGCTGCGGACACCACCGCCGGGGCCGGCTTCTGCGGAGGCTTCTGGGTCTTCTGGGCCTGGAAGAAACAACGCAGACAGGGTGAGGACCCATCCAAGCCGGGTCTGAGTCGGGGATGCAGCCTTGCGGGACATTCATATAGAGACACTGTATTATGTTGAAACGGTGTGTTATGGTCAGCTCTTTACATTCATTCATTTAACCAGGGAAATAGTCTGGTTATTCTTATCTACAGAAAAGGCTTGGACACCCCACCAAAATTAAAGTCAAAGAACGCCTGTCTGTCAGTACTGGTGACATGGGTCGGGTCGTCCGTCCGTCTCTTACCATGCGCTTCATCAGCCGGGTACAGCGGGCACAGTACCACACGAGCCGCGGGTCGTTGACATCCTTGTCGGTCACCTGGGGCTTGTGGCAGTCCTGGTGGTAGAGGTTGTGGCACTCCTGGCACTCCACCAGCTGGTTGCCTGACGTCACTGTCATCTGCCTGAGCCGGTCACAACGAGACGCCATAAAAATTACTTTTGCAGCTTTTACCACTGAAAGAGTTATGTTTTTTGTTGCGAATGTGTCTTTTTGATTACACCCCATTTTCCTCTCCTCAAAGTTTTTTAGTTCTCTTTCAACTTTGATATTAAGGTCTTGCCCTTCTAAAACCACTCAACAGGAAATTAAGACAGAGCTGAATATGGAGAAAAGTGTCCCCCAGGAGTGCATCTCATCAAACCTCCCAACAACACAGCTCGCTCAATCAGTAAGTATTTGCTAACACAGACATGCCGGAGGAGAGCACACGGCCTAGCCAATGACCACAACTGACCCGTGGGCATGCTGTGACCCGGTACGTACCTGCAAACCACACAGGCCAGACCCATCTCCATGGCAAAGTCATCTGCATTGGTCTCCGCATCGAAGTTGGAGAAGTCCGTTAGGGGTATGTCTCTAAAGGGTTGAACCGTGACAGGCGATGAACGGTTCTCCTGCTGTTTAGGCTCCAGGCGAGGCTTCTTAAGTGGCTCAGGTCCTTCACCTGGCTCTACCCTCACCTGGGGAAAAAACAGGATGATGTTGTGAAAGGAATTTTAAAAAAGGAAATCGAAGGTGTTTTGGAATTCAATTGATGTTCCACACGCTTTTACAAACCAAAAAGGAATGTCACCATGAAATATTTACAAATATTCCACAAAATTTTTTCTATGTACAGAAAACTATGGTCAGCCTAGTTTTGTCCTTCAAACCAACTTTTCTTGTTAAATAATCACAATAAGAATAATGCATGACTTGTGTGACACATCGTTCTTTCCCAGCAGTAGTTCTATTTCCTGCCTTTTCTGAGGACCTCTTCTCCACTTCCTTCTTGTTCTTCTCTGAACTGCTGGACTTGCTGCTGCTGGACGACGAGGAGCTGGAGGAGGACTTTGAGTCCTGTTTACTCAGGCTCATCTTGGACACTGATGACACCTTTATCACCTCAACCTCCTGCAGGCATACGAAAATGACAACATAAACTCATAAGAGGAACAAATGTTGAGAGTCACTGAAACGACAGTGTGCCATCTGAGGATAATAACAAGCGAAACACATCGATAATCAGTAAGATCTGTCATTTGCAGTACTGTCGAAAGCTTATAAGATGACATTAGAATAGCCTTAGCCTCTGGGGTGAACACGTAATCGTCTAAAGAGAGATGATTGAGTGTCCAAACCTTCTGTGTTGAGCGGTAAGAGGTGTCGCTCCCTCTGCCTGATAGAGACTCATCCAGCAGAGCCCTGAGTTTATCTGCTGAGTCTTTGCTCTTTGAGTGCAAGTATCCCAGTCCTTTTAGGAAAATGGGGTCCAAGTCAAGACTCACTGATGCAGCCATGATCACACTGAGCTGCGAAACAAAAGATTAAGGGATCATCTACACTGCTTGTGAGTAGTAATCTAGTATTCACACAAAGACCAAATTCAAATGCTTCTATTAACTTGTATAACGTAATGATTATATAAGCAATAATGAATGACTTGCAAGTGATGTCTGATGAAACTTTTTAGCTAGTTAGCCAGCAAAAGTCAGTAGCTAGCCTTGGTTGGAAAACTAACGTTAGCTCACCAGATGAAGTAACGTAGGTTATTTAACTGTACAAGCAAGCCAACGTTAGTTTGTGTGTCGTCATATATGATCACCTTACCTCACTCCTTAGCGTGTATTTCTCACATAAACGTGTGGATATTATGACATGTAAATATTTACAGTAGCAAAATTAAGAGGCATTTGTGCTATTGTAGCCCCAACCAGTGAGTTATGACCGGTGATGACAGGCTGAAACGCCTTTATAGTTTTCTCAGCAGTCTTGTCCACCCACTAATTATGTCAGGAGGAAACAAACAAGAATGTTAGATAGTTCCATGGACTTACCACCAGCATTTCTGGAGTAAAAAATGTACAAACTACGGTCCATTAAATATATTGGGCATATTTCATTTATTCATTACATTTATACAATTAATACTGGAATGCATTTGAATATACAAACCGGGGATGAAGTGGGTCCCTATAGAACGTTACACTTGGAACCTGATGTTCAGGAACTGACGTGTTTCCATAGAACAGCGTGTTTTACTTGACTTTCGCACAGAGCGTCATATAAACTGTAAGTAGCAAATTTCAATGTGTCATATTTCATTCGGTATTGATGGGCGACCGATATTTTCTTAAACTTTTGAGGCTTGCGTCGAAAAACAGTTTATTACTCCAAGCTTTTGAACCGGGTTAAACACGGTGCACGGTAGGGACATCTGCTGGTCAGAAATAAATATCACATGTTTAATGTTTATACAAACCTATTTTCTATTTTGGAAAAGAGTGGCAATTGTTAGGCGTGCGAATCCGTAGTGTTTAAAAACGAAACCGTGTGCTGCAATGATGATGATGATATCATCCCTACTAAACCGTACATTTTCTATTCATGTAGCTAGAAAAAAAATGTATAGATAGCGGACATCACTAGTATTTCTACGTTGTTTTCACATTTATAGTTGCTTTGGCAATAAAATAAATAATTCCCGTACGAATAAAGCCCTGATAAAGGTGACCACTACCCACAGTCATTGACCACCTGAGAAGTTCTAAGATCAAATAGCTCGTTAAAGTTGAACAAATCATAGTTGGAGGAAACACCATTGTGTAAGTGAGAGCTCGGATATCAGGTGTAGTTACATATTTGATTACACTTTATTCATGTAGCATTCGGGACAATTAATTTAATTCCAGGCAGACACATTCGGTAGTGAAAGTCTGGGCCCATGCCTCTGCCAGAGCTGGTTACGGCACAAGTATACTTTTCTTCATGTTTACAGGTTTTATTTGACGGCAGTATTTACCCCGACAGTCCTCACAATGCAGGAGCATCAACCAGAGTGTCTTTACCTTGAGTTATCCTCCCACACCTGTCAGCACTCTCTTCCGCTACACACATCGAGTGCCCTCTTCCTTCTGTCCTACTGCGAGTGCACATCCTTCAAAGTCTTCCTCGTCTCTGCTAAACCTGACACAGACAGCTCACAATCCTGGAAGTCACAGGTATGTAAGGGGGTATTGTTTTGTTGACATTCAGGATATGTAAACAGTTCCCTGCATAAAAATTTTAGACAGACTGATTTGCAACTGACTAGCTTAAGGTTAGTTTTGGACATTTTCCTGATGGTTCAGTTGTTCTACGACTCTCAGTATTGTCATTTACCATCTTAACCAGCATCAAACCAGCACTGACATAAAAAACAGCTGGTTTTTAGACTCAGTTGGTACAGAAACCGGTCTAAACTGGGATTGTGTAGGCCAGCAGCGTTGTGAAAATTTTTACCAAGCACACTGCAGTAAGGAACACTACATGCTATCAGTCAAGGTGCATGAATTTCAACATATCAACAAGTGAAATATCCACTTGGCTTTAACAGGTACCAGAGTCCCTGGACGTATCTGTGATCTGTGTCGAGGACCTGCCCGTGCTGGTGAGAGGCTGCCGTCTCCCTGCCGTTCTGGGTGAGACCGGGAGGTACTGCCGGGCTGGGCTGGCTGTGGTACTGCGGCATATTATTAACAGGACCTGCGAGGCGGACCCCAGTAGGACTGACGCATTGTCACTGCTGGGCTTCAAGAAGACCTGCCTGAAAGCCTGTGCTGAGGTAGGGGCCAGAAACTCCATATGCAGGGTCACTCCATATCATTACAGCAAGCCGTGACGCGCCCCTTGATTTCAGACTGTTCTGAAATGGGGACTGCTTCTGAAACGTAATTTTTAATTACCTTTAATTTCTCAGAGAAAAAATTAAGGCAATTGTTTGCAACAAATTATTACAGACTGGGAATTATTCAATCTTGGGTGTTTATTAAATCAAATTAAATAATGACAGATAGGGGATAATTGCTTGTTTTTGGTTGTCAGATTTGAATCTTTTGACGTACCTATAGGAGCTCATCTAAGAACATGTTAGGTTCTCCAAAGTGTTTTTTTATGAGACCATTAATAGAGTGGGATAAATGTAGTAAATATTTTAACCAAAATGCATACGTTGTAGATTTTCATGACTTTCTGACTGGCCTACAGGTGAGCCAGTGGACTAGGCTGTGTGAGCTCAGCATCCCCTCTGCCATTGAGGCTCACCTCCAACAGCCCACCAAATTCTCTCAACACCTCCCCCCCGCCCTCCTCAGTCTCGAACGGAGGCTGGGCGAGCCGGTCAAGGTCCACAACGACGACAAGATTCGCCGCCAGAAGCTACAGGACCAGCATAAAAAAAAGAACATCCAGAAGACTGCCTCTCCGGGTCCCAGGGACCCCCAGGGGGGCCCAGAGATGAACGACGCCCAGCTCCAGGAGTTCCACTCCACCAATGGGCTAGAAATCAGAGCTGCCCTGGCTAAACTGTCTGTGAGTGACAGTGTAGTTCCGCCGACCACCACCAGGTGGTGCTCTGACATCAGGAAGGTGAAGACTACTGTGCTGCCGCCACTGGAGCACCTATTTGCCGAGGGCCTGTACTTCACTCTGACGGATGTGGTGCTTCTTCCATGTGTCCATAAATACCTGGTAAGACCCTGGCCCTGGCCCCATTAAACCCCTGACAGAAATACTGGACAGTACCAGGGGAGTTAGTCTTAGGTCTCTTAACCACGATGACCGGATCTGTTTGTGTGCGGCTTTTCCAACTCCATTGCTGTAGCAGCAGGGCAGGTCTGCACAGACAAATCCCAGGCTCATGCAGCAGGGTTTCACTTCCCCTTCTTGACTTATGTTGAGTAGACTCCCGTCTGCACGTAGCGAGCTATGTACATCTCTGAATGAAGGGCCGACCGCCCTGCGATGGGGTTTATGTAACCGTTATGTAAGACCTATTTGCCTGGCTTGTCTCCTCTGGGGTGTTTAGACAAGGGAGAGTGTGTGGCATGTTTTATTTGAACAGGACAGCCGTACTTTGACTTTTGCCCGTGTGTCTATGGCCGAATCGAGGTATTGACCACTGTTGCCACGGGGTGATTGTGTACCTCTGACGTGCCTTCCCACCTTACTGAACATTTCGTCAGGTGGTACCTGTTCAACAGTAAAGGCATTTTTTAATGAAAATGTGTGTGTGTATTCGCGCGTGTGTGTGTGTATTCGCGTGTGTGTGTATTCGCGCGTGTGTGTGTGTGTGTGTGTGTGTGTGTGTGTGTATTCGCGTGTGTGTATTCGCGTGTGTGTGTATTCGCACGCGTGTGTGTGTGTGTATGTGTGTATTCGTGTGTATATTCGCGTGTGTGTGTGTGTGTGTATTCGCGCGCGTGTGTGTTCGCGTCTGTGTTCGAGTCTGTGTGTGTTTGTGTGTGTTCGCGGTGCGGTTTCTTCTCAAAGGTGGTCCGTCTGGCTATGGCTGATAAGACTACAATAAGAAATGATGGGTCCATTGAAATTCAGCAGGTTGAAATGCATTTCAATGTCGAAGTCATATAAGGCAGATTTAATTAGGCTCTGATATTGCTGTTGAAAGGATGGGATTGTCAGGGCCCTAGCCAAGTCTTGTTCCAGTTAGTTTGTAAAATAGTTTTGGCAGTTTGCACCAGTGATTTATACGCCGTAGCTGAACTCTGACCCTGGCCGAATTCACCTGGGAACTATTTACTCATAGATTTGCAATCATTTAGTTTTGTGGTGGGTTTGGTTTGGTAGCTTTTAGAGATGCCACAACAGAGTGAAAGTTATTGATCTGTTATGCCTCAGAGCCAGATGGTCAAGAGGTTTTCCTCTAACCCTCTCCTCTCCCCCTCTCTGCTCCTGTCCCCGGAGCAGAAGCCTGGGATTGGAATGAACTGAAGTTCTCACAATGAGGCTCTTAGGGGTCAGCTGTGCTCCAGTGGTTTCCAGTTTCACACTCAGCCTAGCGTGTCTCCTCCTCTGCCACACCATCGCTGCTGTCTAGCCACAGCCTCCCCAGGCTATATCTACAATCACCTATCTCTGCCTGTGTCTGCCCCTCTCTGCCTGTGTCTGCCTCTCTCTGCCTGTGTCTGCCTCTCTCTGCCTGTGTCTGCCTCTCTCTGCCAGTGTCTGCCTCTCTCTGCCTGTGTCTGCCTCTCTCTCTGCCTGTGTCTGCCCCTCTCTGCCTGTGTCTGCCTCTCTCTCTGCCTGTGTCTGCCCCTCTCTGCCTGTGTCTGCCCCTCTCTGCCTGTGTCTGCCTCTCTCTCTGCCTGTGTCTGCCTCTCTCTCTGCCTGTGTCTGCCTCTCTCTCTGCCTGTGTCTGCCTGTCTCTATGCATCTTCTCTCTCTCTCTGTCTGTGAGTGTCATTGTCTCTCTGCATCTTGTCTTTCTCTGGTTTTGTCAATCTTGCACTGCCTCATTGCCTGTCTCCTGCGCCTCTCTCTCTGCCTGTCTCTCTGCCACTCTGCCTGTCTCTGCCTGTCTCTCTGCCTGTCTTTGCCTGTCTCTCTGCATCTTCTGTCTCTGTCTGTTAGTGTCATTGTCTCTGCCTCTTGTCTTTCTCTGGTTTTGTCAGTCTTGCACTGGCTCCTTCTCTGTCTTCTGTGTCTCTCTTCTGTAGGCACATTCCCTCCCTGAACACCTGTCTTTCTCTTCCCCTTCCTCTCTCCCCGTCTCTGCCTGTTTCTCTTCCTTCTCCCCATCTCCAGAGGGGTTGATGATGAGTAGAGTAGATCAGTCTGTTGTAGCCTGGGTCCTCGGTTCAGTGCAGATGACACTTGTGATGAGTCACTTAACTTGCTCCGGCCCATGTCTTCCTCTCCCAATTCCAGAGCTCTCTTCGAAGCATCGCCGGCGTCACTGTGCTTTCCCAGCTGCCCCTCCTACTGCGTTGGTACCACCGGGTCCAGGAAGTCCCTGGGGTCCTTAGGGCGGCAGTGGCCTGTGGAATGACCCTCTCCAGCATCCATGCCCCTGCCGCTGGCCCCTCAATCCCAGCTGAGGAACCTCAGCCCAGTCAAGTGGACAAGGAAAGCCTGGGGATGACTAAGGAGGTACACTTCGTTGGAGGCCCCAGGCCTACAATGACTAAACTAAAAGTAATTGAATATAATCTTTTTTCTCTCTCACACACACGCGCAAGCACACACTTTCCCTCGCTCCCTCCTGCAAACCTTTTCAGTCTTTCTCATTTGTTATTTTTCCCTCACTTACACTTTTGTTCTCCCTCTGTCTCACTCCATCTACAGTATGCAGTCTGTTTTGGAGGGATTAGACATGCCCTGCTGAGGCCCAGTTGAGGTGGCGTGTCGAAGTTTTCAGTAAAGCTGTCAGTTGTCTTAAAAAAGGGGGGGGAAACGCACATGCTCTAGCAGCAGTGGCGCCTTATTCACACACACACACACACACACAGATGGACGGACACACACACAAGACATTTATGACACTCTGTCTTTCTGCAGTGTCCCTGGGCTGTAACAATAAGGATTTATTCACTCTGAATGGTTGCAGTAACCGCCCCTACTCGCTCTACTTTCCACATCTGCGCCCAGATTATTGGAGCCCTGCCACTCCATTCACCTCTAAGAGCAGTACACTGTAATTGTTTGTCAGTCTGCGTCGGCTGCTTCCTAGGTGTTACTGAATGCATTTCCGGGTCTCGTTTTATCATCTTCATGTTCTTGACCTCAGCCCGAACGGCCAGGAAATTGCCGATAGCTTTCTTTCAAGTACAAATTAAACATCTTCAAATTTTACTTGACATCTAGCCCTCTTTTAACTGCGTGCTTTGTATAACACAAACCCTGTTAATTATTCACAGGCAGGGCAAGAAACTTTTTGTAATTGTTCCTGAACCTCCCGTGCGTGCAGAGTTTACCCTCCAGCATGCTCTCCGCACTCTGTGTACGCCCCCACAGAATGTAATCGCTGTTAGCGCGGTTAGCATTGGTCTCCTAATGGCTCCTACTGGAACACTTTGTGGAGTAGCGGTTTTCAGCACGAGATCAACAGACAACAGCTGTCCAGGCAGAAAGCCGCCTCCTCGGCTCTTCTCTGGCACGGCCGGTCACGAAGTATAAATCAGAAATTTCCCGCCGGCCACTCCGAAATGACATACGGCCATAGCAGGAAGGGCATCGGCCGCTCGTAAATGTTGATAACAAGTTGTCCGCTTAGTATTTGATACTCAATCCAGCTCCATTACCGAGGGGACACAGGTGCGCGCCGTTCCGACACGCCGTGACAAGCGGGTGGAGACATCCGAATGCGCGCGCACCCTGCTGTCTGTAGCCTGCCATGCGTGCTCGTCTCTCGTCGCCCGCGGCAAGACTGCAGTGCAGCTGCTGTCAGTCCTGGGCCTAGTTGGAGTGTTAGGGGCCTTCGTGACGGAGAGAGGGGGGGGGAAAACGAAGGGAGACGGAAAGAGAATGAGACAGGAAGAGAGTACCGGGCCCCAGCGGGGTGACATGGCTATCATTCACCGCTACTAACCAAACCCAGCACTCGCATCTTATCTCCCCACCAACACTCTCTGAATCAGCTCCTCAGTTGTGCGTCTGACAATGGCAGTGTTCCGAGATGACGCTTACCTACACACACACACGCGCGCACACGCGCACACACACAGGAACTATGTGATATCAGTGATATCTGTCAGTCATAAAGTCGGCTCCTCTTAGCTCTCTGTATGCCTGCCAGGTTTCCGGATGCTTCTTGCCAGGTGCACTGGGAAATTAGAGTGACAGGTTCTAGAAGCATCTCGGCAGTGTACCCGCTCTCTGCCACACTACACCGCCCCAGCTTGGAATGGCTTCAAAAGAGGCCATTTTCTTTTTGTTTCAGGCACAACAACAGGGAAAACCTCATGCCTTTTCATTGTCGTTCTTAAACGGTAGTTTAGGGTTTTCCCTCTGAATAACTTCTACGGGAGATTTTGATACAGAAGTACGGTCCAGTGTTTTAGACTAGGTGAAAGATGTAAGGTTGTTATCTTAATATCGCTACCCGGCTCTCGACTGGTCTTAAAGGGGCTACTTGTGGAAGTTTTGCATTGTAATATAAGATGTCCATGACATAATGTCTGGAAAGATGGAAATGTTGTGTTTTACAACATTTACTCACTGGATATTATGTGGGTGCATTTAGCCAACTTCCACAAGGTGGGGGCAAATTAGGGATCTAGAATCATTTTTTTCTCTAGCTTTTGACATGGAAAACTGTCTGAGCCGTAAATGTAATTTACAATTTACCCAGTTTCCGTAAGCCAGGTAAATGACAAAGTTAGTCAAAGGTTTTTTGTTATAATGCCATTTCTTTTTACCTCTGCCATCCACTTTTTTCTTCTCAAGAGACAGCCAGCGAGCAGGTATGAGCCAGGTTACAAGGACAACCAACCTCTGCGTTTGTTATCTCCAGGGAAAGAGAGATGAAAGGATTCGGAAGGAAAATAATGCCTGTCCTTGGTGGGCTGCACTGAGTGCAACAGTGGTCAAGTTCGAGGGGTCGTCCCTATTCCCTGCAAGCCGTTTATTACTGTTGGTAAAGGAGCTGAAAGACACCCAGAGTCTCTGAGGGAGGTTTCTACTGTGACAGTGATGATTGTGTGTGTGTGTGTTTGTGTGTCCCACAGGAGTGTGGTGTCGAGGCGGTCTTCTCCCCTCACCCCTGCCCCTCGTGGACTCTCCCATGGGACAGTTTACCAGCGGCCGTCAATCCCACCGAAGGTACAGTCTCTCCTACGGCTGATGGGATGCAATTACATATCGGGGAAACTGTTTTGACTGTGTGTATCGCTCGGCTGCGCCAGAACACCTTCCTTTGTAGCTGTTTCTCATCTTTTTCGACAGGAAGACATGTTGCTCGTCTTAACTTATTTCTGTGTCTGATCAAAACATTTTCTCATGGCTTTCTGTTTGTGCCTCCGCTGACGAACTGAGCAATAAGCATTAAGAAACTAGCCGCAATGCATTCACAGTATCAAATGAAAATGCTAATGAAAGCCTGTTGGCACCTAAGCATGGCGATAATATTGTCTTTAGAGCTTCCTATTCCCTCCTATCCAATCACCCGCTCTGAGCCAGAAAGTCGTAACCAACACCATTGATATGTGCAGGAGTGTCCCGGCACACGCCGCATAAATGTGAACATAAAATATCGCTGCTGCTTCGGGTTGATGGCTTCTATTGACGAGCCGCCCCCGTTTCAAACATTAAAACCCATAGACAACACACAGTGACTAAGGCCAGGCAATGGATCTGCCTCTCAGGCCGAGCCATCGCGTGTATATATAATGTGTTTTCGAAGGGGCGCGCCCTAATATATTCAAAAGCGGCACCTTGCCGAGATGTGTTCTCCAATTGTGGTTGTGGCTAAGAAACAGGCTTGACACTCTCTAACCATTCGAGAGCTGTTGTTGGGAACACTGTGGCGGCCAGCTGCTCAGTTGCCGTGGCAGCGGGTGTTTTGACGGACAGCCAGTCCCATGTGCTGCGAGTCAAGCAGAGAAATGAGTCTCTCCTCGGAGGCGGACAGAGCGAGCTAGTGCTCTCCTTATCAGTGTGTTATAATACACTCAGAAGTGTGTCTGTCTGTCTGTGTGTGTGTGCGCGTGCGTGCGTGAGACCCAGGGGTAAAGAAACCGGCTGTGTCTCAAGGCATAAGTGGTGGTGTTCTGGGTTGTACAAATTCCACCGTGTGTGTGTGTGTGTGTGTGTGTGTGTGTGTGTGTGTGTGAGCCAGTGCTCATCTCCGCATGCATTATAGCAGCTGGTGTATATCACCATTGTCCTCCAGTGTTATGCACAAACACACTTGAATGTATTATGCCTTACAACTAGTTCATATACATGCATTCTCCTATTTAATGAAAAGAAGTCCTATCTGGTCCCTGCAGACTTCTGATGCTAAATAAAGCGGGTCACTTCAGGTGCCCCCTGGTCAGTAATACCTCAGGACTTTTGTCTCAAAAGATTCTCCTCGTGGCTCGGTTGGTGAGACTGGCCGAATGTTGTTTTTCAAAATGCCTTTTTTTTTTAAACGAGGATGTTGTGTGGGAGTGACGGGGGAGGAACATGCACTTTGGCTGTTATTTTTTCTGTTACATGATTTTATCTGCTTAATTCATTCACTTGGTGGTGTGTGGTTCCGGCTCGTGGGCGGACCTCAGAGGTATTCCAGGACCCTCCGATGAATTCAGCAGACGGTTCCGAGGACTAAAACCATGTTCACCTTTGAGTGGATCGACACGGAAACCTCAACGTGAAATCCACCGGACTTGAGGGATTCTTTTTGTTTCTGCTCCTTCGTTACGCACAACTGCATTGGCAATATTCCTCCAACGCGTTTTCCTGTCACACACCCTTTCCAGACTCTTCAACCCTTTTCCTCACACTTCCGCCCTAACACTCAAACATGTACCCTGTCTTTTTCTTCTTAACCTCTTCTTTTCGCTTTTTTACTCTCTCTGTCTCTGAATAGGTTACCTCACACTCGCAGCGAGGGCGTAGATACCGCTCTGAGTGGGTGAGTTTGTCACCGCTGTCGACGCTCCTTGTTGTTGCTACTCTGCTTGATGACCGGTTCTCTGAAGAGATGTGCTTCAGGACGGTAGTTGGAGGTTGACCGCGCCGTAGATCGTCCCCTCCGTCTGTGTTGGAGGGTCGGGGTGATTAGTTAGAGTGGAGAACAGACGGCCAATTTGTCCAGGGCCTTTAGCGAGTCGCCCTTTTCCCGACTGTCCACACCTCTGTGAGCGCGTGGACGTACACTCGCACTTCTGTACGCCCACACCTCTTCCAGCATGGGCACGAGGTGTTGACGGGATCGAAGGGCAGAGAGAAGCCGTGGCTGTAGCTGTGCGCGGCAGAGCTGAGGAGCCTCTGTACGTTCAAACGGTTTATTTTTGGTTCCCCCGGGGGCCCACGGGTCACCATCTGCTCTGCAGCTTTTTGCACCAACCGGGGACCCGTGGATAGACAGGTGACCCGCCAAGTCAGGATGGTGTGTGTGTGTGTGTGTGTGTGTGTGTGTGTGTGTGTGTGTGTGTGTGTGTGGCGCCGGTGCTACTGTATAGATGGAACAGCTCTGAGGCACTCATGTCTCTCCAGTTAGCCTAACAAGCCTCGATGACAGAGAAAATGGGATGAGGAGCGGAAGGGAGGTGTGGGAGGGGAGGTGAGAGTGATTGGGAGGTGGGGGAGGGGAGGTGAGAGTGATTGGGAGGTGGGGGAGGGAAGGAGGTGGGGGAGGGCGGTGTGTGGGAAGGAGAGGGGAGAATAAGGTGTGGGGGAGTGCACGTGCCTGTCACGTCAGCAACACTGTTGTTTTTAGGAGCTCTGGTCTTGTTTTGGTAGGAGATGACTGAGTCATTTCTGTTACTGTTGTTGAGGTGTCACCGGGGTGATGAGACTGAGTAGAGGTATCAACCGTGAAGGAAAATGTGTTGCCGTCTGAAGCCTTGACTATAGCACTCTCTGCTATTTGAAAGTGACTAGCTCACCACCTGGAGATGCACATATTGGTATGCAAACATAGAGAAATGGTGCCCTGGAGCTATTAATTAGGGATGTTTTCAGCCCACATACCACATGTCTAACAACTCAGTCCCATGTCTAACAACTCTGTTTGCGATGGGACCACCAAAATAGTTGAACAGGTTTTTGTAGTGTGGAAATTGAACCGTCTCACCAAAATCCGTTTCCACTCCCACGTAGAACAACATCCTCTGTTATGTCTTCTGAGCACCCACACGGTAGACTCGTGTGTTTTCTGTCTTCCTCATCCAGTCCAATTCACGTTGAGAGTACTATCTCAAGGGCCCAGGGAGTATTTTCACATCTGCCGTGCACCCCTGATAGCTCTCCCGGCCTCGCAGTTGAAATATCTGACCAGTAACCGAAAGGTTGCTAGATCAAATCCCTGAACCAGCCCAGTGAATAATGTGTCCCTGAGCAAGACGCCCCCAGTCGTTCCCTAGGTTGTTTCTGTCATTTTGCATGTGTTCACAGACAATATGTCACAGCTGCTGGGCTGTCTGTGTAACTGGGTAGTGTATAAAGTACATACAAAATGTGTTTTTCATTCATTAAAATGTCTTGTAATGTGAAGAACATTCTGCTTTGTTTGGCTCAGCAGTCTATGGGGGTAGCTCACAAAAATCCATTGTTTGTTTGTGGTGAGTACGTGATCAGTTTCTAATTACAGAAACACGTCTTATACTCAACCTTCAGAAGACCGTATAGGAGGACTTACCAGGCAGAAGACCGTATGGGATGGTTTAACAGGCAGAAGCCCGTATAGGAGGGCTTTACCAGGCAGAAGACCATATGGGAGGGTTTTACCAGGCAGATGACCATATAGGAGGACTTACAAGGCAGAAGACCGTATAGGAGGACTTTACCAGGCAGAAGACCGTA
This sequence comes from Esox niger, assembly GCA_016801105.1. Lineage (NCBI taxonomy): Eukaryota > Metazoa > Chordata > Actinopteri > Esociformes > Esocidae > Esox > Esox niger. The sequence continues at coordinate 25,621 of JACXGJ010003671.1, forward strand.
TAGGAGGACTTACCAGGCAGAAGTAACATATGGGAGGGCTTACCAGGCAGAAGACCATATGGGATGCTTTACCAGGCGGAAGACCATATGGGAGGGCTTTACCAGGCAGATGACCATATAGGAAAACTTACCAGGCAGAAGACCGTATAGGAGGACTTACCAGGCAGAAGACCGTATGGGATGGTTTACCTGGCAGAAGATCATATTGGAGGGGGAGGGCTTACCAGGCAGAAGACCGCATGGGAGGGCTTACCAGGCAGAAGTACCATATGGGAGGGCTTACCAGGCAGAAGACCATATGGGAGGGCTTAGCAGGCAGAAGACCATATGGGAGGGCTTACCAGGCAGAAGTACCATATAGAACCATTGGTGTGTATTGTATGAAGTGATAATGTTGTTAGACCACAGATTAATCACACGCCTAAAGACTCAGGTGTTTTTGTCTCTGCCTTTCATCAGAAAAAAGAAAATCTGAATTACATTTTTTCCTTTATAAATAATTTTAATGGACAAAATGAGGAAAGAAATGAAAAACATTGTTTTGGAAAACAGTATACAGAATTTGGCAAAAAATCAATTTATGAGGAATGCATTTTATTGAACTTTGGAGTAAGAATACTTATTTTACTAGGCATATTCACAGAAGTTGGGGCAGTATGTTCTTGTTTACACAAGCACCCAGGGAATGTTTCATGGGGAGAAGACAAAAAAATTGTAGCCTGCGAGATGTTTTTTTTTCTTTAAAATACTTCTCATGCCTGGAAAGGTTAGTGGCCCCCATGCAGGTAAAACAAACATGCATTTCCAAAAATGTATAGTGTAATGTCTTTGTGAAAATGTTTCAAAAATCATAAATATATTGCTTTCTTCATGGTGACACTGCATTGTGAAATTACAGTGAAACAGGCTATTATCCACATGCTATTGTGGTTTGAAGGTCCTTTCTCAAACAGGCAGCGATGTGTGTTAGATAAAATAGCAAAAACAACATGTTTGATATTATTTACAATGTGTAAAGGATGGAACCAGCTTCAGTGGGTTACAGTAGGATAATGCTAGCTACTCCAGGGTGACCAAACTGCATGTAAGGTCCTTAGGTGTGGTGCCAAAGAATGTCAAACTGAAGGATTTACATTTTAGATAATGTGCTTTCCAAAAGTTAATTTGAAAATTTTTGTTTTTCAGGAACAATTCGTTTATTATGTCTTTTTCATTTTATGGAATGTCATTTGGTGTGGCAAAGAAATTACATAGAGAATCACATGTTTTTCTCTAAGGAACGACGTACGAATATTTGTGAAATGTGTGGAAAGCGATCTCACCACACTCATACACACCCTCTCATGGCGACTATGCTTTTATGCGGTTGGTCTGAAGCTCAGCCAGGCTGAGAGGAGTCTGTCTGGTCGTCACTGTCAGGGAGCTGTCTGTCTGAGGGCCCGGGGGTGAAGTCTGTCTGCCCAGAGACGTGTGTTGCCGGGAATGTGGAATGACTCCCCTGTCAGATGGTGTTATGTGTGTGTGTGTGTGTGTGTGTGTGTGTGTGTGTGTGTGTGTGTGTGTGTGTGTGTGTGAGTGTGATGGGGAGGTTCTGTGAGTGGCGAGGGAACCAAAAAGCGGAGGGTTGAGACGGTACTGTCTTCCTGCATGGGAGGTACCTGTTGAAAGGTACTCAGCCCCAGGCATCTCCTGCCATGGCGCTGTTGTGGGCAGAACCGGTGCTGGGAACAGCTCAGGGGTCATGTCGAGGTGGATTTGAAGACGTTCCACTGAAAATGACCCGCTCTGCTCCTGAACATTGTTCTCAACAGTCAATGTCATATTGGGCCCAGAAAGGCTAGGAGGAAGCATGTGATTATAAAGGGGATATCAAATCAACCGGCTCTTATGCAGATAGTTGTTGATTTTATCATACTGCTTACTCATATCTCCGTGCTTGTTCAGACCTACAGGACTGCAGTGCAACGCCCTGCGAAGTTGAGGTTCATGTGCGGATTAGTTGATTTGAGGTCAGGGTGGGGTAGATTGCTCGTTAGGGAGGAGTGAGGTGGGCAGACCTTCAGATAGATGTGTTTACATACCTATGCTTCATTTGAGGTTGCTTGGTGCAGTTGAACCAACAGACCTTAGGTTTGAATGTGGCCGAGGATGGATGGATGGATAAATAGGAAGTGGAGGAGTTAAAGGTCCAGTGAGTGATTCATTGGAACGAAACCGTTACCTGTATAAATAGCAACGGTGCTGCTCACCAGTCAGATATTGCTAATTGAATTCCCATCTAAATGCAAGTGGTCTTGCGCATCTTGCTGCAACCCACCCACCCCAAAATGGAGTCCAGGACATGGCAAGTGTGTAAAACGTTCTAGTGACCAGACCGGTGTGCGGCGACCGTTTCATGTCAGTTTCACCAATCTCCTGGTTTAGCAATCATTAGTGAGGGATGTGCATTGGGCCGAATCTTACTATCCAAATAGTATGTGTTTTTATTCCAATAGTAACCTGGGAAAAGGTTACTTAACATAGTGCCATGTTTTGCTGTGGACGTGGATTCCCTGTTGTTGCTGTTTTTTGACAATTGCCACAGGCACTCGGTGTGACACGAAAGCCTTATATTAATGAGGAGTAGACTAAGTTAACAGGCCCTGTAAGGACAGGAGGATGGATTAAGAGTGGTCAGTAATAGACGGGAAAAGCGTAAAGTAATTTTAGTATATTTGGGAAAAGAGGAGTGGTGGGTGTGTGTTTATGTTCGCTGACACGTCCAGCTGTGAGTGCTGTTTCTTTTACACACACACACGCTCACACACACACACACACACACAAGCTCACACACGCCAACCACTGGTGCTTACTTCCACCATCACTCATTGGGGACCGGTTCTCCGTTTACTGCCCTATATTCAATTAATTTAACTCATTAAATCCTTTCAAAAAAAGAATTTGAAGCTCCCTATCCAATACATCTGGGCCCAAGCAAGTACTGTCTTCCCGGTTTGTTACTCTTAGTTAGACTGATGATTGGCACTTTATTCCTGCGATTGCAGTTCAAACACAACCTGCTCCTGTGAGGAGACTTTCAACTGAACTTCAGTGTTCGCTGAAACCCTTTCAACAGCTGCATTTGAATGCCGCAGCTTGGGTTGTGTACATACGGAATAATCTGCTCCCCTCGAAATGTCATATCATGAATATTCATCCTCTCTCCTGACTCCTAACAATAATCCCTCATCTTTGCAGCATTTGGAAAAACACCCAGAGCTCCCATCTTGAGCTTTCAGAGGGTTAGGTTGGGTTTCATTACATATTTCACAAGACTAGACTCTTGATTAATTAATTGCTTGCTTCCAAATGCTTCAGATTTGTGTCTGTGGATTACATTCCCCATAGGAAGTAGGAAAGATGAGATACCCAACCGAAAAAAATATTTCATAAAAGTTGTTAAAGATTAAGTCCGATTTGTTGTGATTTTTGTGAGATGGTATGCTACAGGAATCTAATCCCCGAGGTATAATCAGTTTACGTTTTTGATTTTGTTTTGAAAAATAGCTACATTAGGTCTTGACAATCGTTACCATCATTTCCGATTGTGTAAATAAATGTTCTCTTAATGTCCAAACGGATACTCAGAAGGGTGCTGTCCTTCATTCAACCCCCTGTTTAAATTGACGACCATTTCAGGGAATCTATTCCGCGTGGTCTGTGTAGGGTTACACCATAAGTCTTCTCTGTAGTGCCCACCCTCAGGCCCACTCATAATTCCTGGCTTATGCAACCATTGATTTGTTGATTTATTATACGGCCATTGATTCGCTGATTAAAGTTCTCAGAGGTACTCGGGACCCCTGCTGCTTCTGTGATTGAATAGTACATTGAGTCCCAAGGTGTTAACCGAAAAATCGGTTCTCTTTCATTCAAAAAAAGGAAAGCCCGTAAAAATCATCGACCTTGCTTTTAGTTGTAGTCTGGGCATCTGCATAAGGACTTTCTGACCACTGGTTATTTAAATGGGTCTTTCTAAAATAAACATGATGGATTCATTGATTCAGAACATTGCCAGATTACCTCAGTAATGTCTTTCCCCCCCTCTCCAGGACCTGTCTGAAATATACTCACGACTGTTACTTTAAGTTTTCATTGGAACTGTTCTAACCCAAGTAAAGATTGTCTGTCTCTCATGGTATATAGCCCGCAGACACAGTTAACTATAGCTTGTAGCTTGCACATCCATTGATTCACTATTAAGAATGATTTTAGGTATTCTGGACACCCACTGGGACCGAGTGAGTGGCTCAGAGGCATTAACCCAAAAGGGAGAGCTTTCTTATCTCTTTTCTTTCATTCTAACACTTAGTTTCAAGCCGTACATTTCTTCTCCACATAACACAATGAACACAGAAGAGGCTTTGAGTAGGTCGTACAATCCCAGCCTATTTTACACATTTCCCTGATGACTTTTACATTATGCACATACTACAGACCGGCCATTCCTTTTATTCGGATGAGGGAACAGATCTGTTGTCGCTCGTGTAATCGTGTGGTCATTAACATTGTACCAGGCTGTGATAAGATTCAAAAATTTGCGTTAGTGGAAAGCAAATCATTTTCTAGTGCACATTCACACTTTCAAGGATCCAATTTCCGTCTGCTTCGGCACCATGGCAATTGAGTTTAGATGATGAGCACTTTATTATTCCCTGGGCTACGATCAAATAACAATTTGTGCTAAACAGTGGAGTCCGCAGCAGAACCGGTGTATTTATAAAGCAGTAAATCAGCAGCCCTAGTATAACATTTGGACCATCTGCAGTTGTTAGGACTTACAAAGTTGTGTGTGTGTTTGTGAATATACCTTCTTAATATCATTAAAGCTGCCTGAACAGTTTTAATATCCTGGCCACCACTAGAGTATAACATCACTACAATCTAGTTTGCAGCCAGAACATATGAGAGTTCAAATATATATTTTTTGTTACTTTGAAAGCGGACTATAGGATGAGAGATTGCAATTCAAACTTAAGTGGGTAGACAAACAACCTCCAACAACCGACATGGAAATGAATACCTAAATGTGTATTTTCACAGAACAATTTTTGAAAGCCTGCTCGCCCGTCATAGAAAGGGTTTTTACGCTGAATGTTATTTTACAGGGTTGTCATTGAGTCATCACATTCCACAGGGAACATCTTTGAGTTGAACATTATGCAATAGTCTATCTTTGGGCTATTTTTTCTGCTTACTCAAAAATGTTAATCCTTTGTTTTCTGGGACTATAACTAGAGGTGGCCTTTGAAGTTACTGTATTTGACACTCCATTTTCTTAGTAATATGTGTAGAATGCACAAGGCAAAAGTCTCCCTTGAAAGTTGTCCTTTTAACTTTTTTGCGGGGGGGGGGTACCTAATGTTCACTTCAACTTCATTGACTGATAAAGGTAACCTAATTTAACAAAGTACACTGAAGGATTATACTTAGCAATCATTTAATAATAAATGTAGCCATTTCTTGTAACTGTGTGTTAGTCTCTTAGACCAAATTAAACTTTCTACCCACTCTTGTTTACAGTACTGCTTCAAATAGTTTCATGTTTGATGATTTCTTGCATGCACTGCCCACTTCAAGACTCCCTACTGCATTTTGATGTAGATCTGGGCTTTGGCTCTGCCATTCCATTACCCACCATTCCTTCATTTTTTGCCATTCTGCTGTAGTTTTGCTTGTGTTTTTTGGATACTTTTATGCGTTTTGATGATTGCCTCATACTCCTCAAGAATTATCTGGTACAATATGGAATTAATGATTGACTCAGTGGTAAGTTGGCCAGGCTTACGAGGCAGCAAATCAGCCCCAAACCATTGTGCCGCCACCTCCATGCTTTACTGTTGATGTGAGGTTCTTCTATGTAAAGGTGTTGTTTTATTTTTGCATCTGACATTGTGGTTTAACAACTCCACCTTTGACACTGTAGATTTCCGTTGGTCTGGAACTGTATCCATTTGTAGATGATCTGTCAGATGTTAGAAAGTTATTCGTTTAATGTGCTTTTGCTTTGTGACCCCTCCCAGAATCGTTGGCATCGATATATCTTCAGTGGCCCCCACGTAGGTCTTTTGGTCCTAACCACATGGATGTATGGTAACATACCAAGATCAAGTTTAAAGTTTTTATGGAATGTTGCGTCCTCCCAACTCAGTTTCTAATCATTTTCAAATAATTTGTTGCGCCTGATTCCCATTTTAGCTATTTTGGGTTTTGGTAGGGGTGTATTCATTTTGTTTTTATTTACTTGAATTGAATAAATAGTTTCAAACTAATTAGTGATATATATTTTTCTTTTCCCAATTGGGTTTCCTTTGTCAGTAATGTGAATGGAATTTACTGTTAATATCAATGTGTTCACATGAAAAAAAGAGAGACAACTTCCAGGGGGTGTACATACTATATCACATGACCGTATAAACCATAGCAACAGCTGACCATAAATATAAATGTTGTTTAGTTTCCATAACAGATGGCGCTTTGTTACATTACAGCAATCCGGAGGTTTTCATAGGAGTTGGCCAGCATCTCTTGATTATGGTAAACTTGCTGCTGCTGCTGCTGTTGCGCGTGCATGCTTGCGTGCGTGTGTGTGTGTGCGTGCGTGTGTGTGTCACCAAAATGGAGGAAAGTAGACCACAGGCTTTAGGTTTGGGTGCCCTTCCCCTGGAAAGGACCAAGAGGGGACCATGTTTGGTCTTTTCAATCTCTCTGTACACACACACATACTCTCTCTTAACCCCTGACTGTCACTCTCCCTCTCCTGTCACAGACGTCACTGTGACGCACCAGCAATGCTGTTTTCTTTTGCTCCTCTCTTTGCTGCACTCACCTTCTCTGGCGTCTGCTGTGTCAGTGGCCTGCACTCTTCCTGCCTCCAAGCCCGACCCTCAGACTCAATGGTTTTCTCTCACCCCTCCACAAGCTGCCGTGGACTCTAGCATTCCTCACGTTGTTTAGCAAGATCAAACGAAAGGCACGGTTGTTATGAGTTGGGCAGATAGGAAGAACAATGCAGCAGCGGGTGATGTCGGATGTCTCGGGTTCACACCGAGGTGGCGTTAGATTGCGAAGCCTTCATGGCAGCGGTTGCGCTTTTGAAAAACGTGGGCGTTGTTTATTTTTCCGGTTGAGGCGTTGCTGGTGCCTCCATACAACATGCCCTGTGCTATACGGTCTGGAACAATGGGCTGTGTGTAGACTTTGGCTCGATAATCTCTGATGTATCTTGTGTTCTTTTTGACTTCCCTTTTGAGTTTGGCCCCTCAACCTCTGTCATGCCTTCACAACGCTGTCTCGACGATGTGCGTGTGCGTGCGTGCGTGAAAATAAACATTTCACTTTCCTGTGGAGCAGCTGGAGCCTTCGTCACCAGCAACAGGTGTGAAAGGTGACCGGCAACTCCGTTTGGAAAGAAAATTTTCTTACCAACGATTATTTTCAGGCAATTACCTGTTTCCACTGTGAATTAATGCCAGTGGCCATTTTGTTCCCATTGGTAACTGAAAGAGAAAGCTGGTGGGTAATTCACTTATGATATGTGCACATGAACATCAGATCAGGTGTCATTTAAAGTGTTCGTTTGTATTATTCTGGCCACAAACCGTAAGGGAATAATGATACATCCAAATCCTCATCTCTAATAATAGTACCGTATCTGACCTGTCTGCTATTTCTTCCCGGCTGGCTCATGAAGTATATCCAGGTCTGGATAAACACACTAGATCTACACATGACATTTGGGTACTAGTAGGGAATTCTGTCAATAACCAGGCCAGGTGTCTCATTCCCTGGAAATACTGCTAAGACATAGTGCTAAAGGGCATGATTTCAGCCCGAGCGAACAGGGAGGGTGCAAGGAGTTTGAAAGTGTTTGAGGAATGGAGCCTGATAGGTGTTAGAGGGCCTGTCCCCACTCACAAAAAATTGTTGGGGAGAGAGAGCCAAGCAGGGTGAACAGGAAAGAGGGAGTCCTGGACAACCGTTTTATCCCTATAACCCCCTCAGTTTTGGCCATGTCTCTTCCTGATGGCTCGGCTTAATGACCACCGAGGTAGTGGCAGAATCCCTTTATCTCTCTCAGCAGAGGGGCTCTAGATCTGGCAACCCGGTCAGTGGCCTTTCCCGCCTGAGAACCAGCTGTGGCCGAGAGGGGAGGAGGATCTGGTGTGCAGCCAGCCTTTGCTTATCCCGGGGTTAGCGCTTAGCTCCGCGGGGCTGGGGGCACAGCCTCAACCGGCTGGCCAGGGTTTTGGGGTGGATTTCACAAAGGTTACCGGGCCAAAAGACGACGACACGGTCTCCATGGCGACTGAAGGGCTGAGCCACACAGTCAACGACCGCAAGGACAGCGCCAGACTGCGCGTAAGGGAGACGTTGGTAGCCTGAACGAGAACACAAAGGGCTTACTGTCGTGAAGATGACAGGATCTGTTGATAATGAGGTCTTTCCCAGGTTTAGCTGGGTATGGATGGGATGAAGCGTTTTCTATGAGGCAGAATTAGCTGTTAGTCAGTGTTGTTTGGAACAGAAGGGCTGTTGCGTCGTTTTAAGACATTGTCTTGGATTTTTCGTACCTTGCGCTTCAATCCGTTCTTGTTATCCTTTTAATCTTTCTTTAAATCTTTCTCTCCGAGTAGCGATATCCTAACATTTTATGTTGTTTGGGTTTTTTTGGACATGCTTTAATCGTTTGTGACACATTGGAAGTGTTCTTTGTGCATTGGCAAACCATTTATAATAACTCAAAGCACAAAGTCTAAGATACCAGATTTGTTTTCCAACATTGTCGTGTTGTTTGTAGAATATTTATCCTTCAAGGTGGCATTGCCCAAAGCTAATCTAAAGTACATTATGTTTTGACAGATTTGTTTCCCTCTTTGTCTTTTCCTTCATTCCTTTTAGGTTTTCATGTTGCCACTTTCTCATCCTACTACACACTACAAATAGACTAAAGCAAGCTGGTATATACAAAAGCATTTTCTGCTGATAAATTGTTGGTAGTTTTCCAAAGCTTGAATGATGGTCTTTCCTTTGGTTGGACTCATTCACCTGTAGCCTAATATTTTAAATGTGCTGTTCTCCATATCAGTGCAATGAGCAAACCATGCCTTCCTCAGCTAAACCATTGCTAACACTTTTTGTTTTATAACCTTTTACATAAAGCTTGTCATTTTACGCAGCTAAGAAGCCCAAATGCAGTCAAGCTCTGTGTTTGTGGCCTTAATCTGCATTGCTAGAGTAGAGAGCTACAGTGTGTCCCTCAAACAAGTGTTTTGGAGAATTTCTTCTGTTGAACTCTGCACACTTTCCCAGAGCCGTTCTATTAAATATTTCCTCACAACGGTTTGCTATGTTAAGTTCTGTGAGTTTGCATACAGACCAGTTCCTGTTGCTATATTGCCACAATGCTGGTCAGTGTTCCTCAGAGTTTTAATGCCTCAGTGATTTTGGTTAAAACATTAAGCATTGTTTGCTGTGAACATGTACTTCCCCAAGGCTATTGATTGCCATCCACACCATGTTGAGACTGGCCCAAGTGCTTATTTTAGTCCTCAGCTTCATAGATTCTCCTAATGGCCATATGCTCAAAAGTGAGTACACATGTGCCCATAGAAAATCCTTTGAGGGCCAACACCAAGCACGCCATTTCAGATCTCAAATTGCTGAGAAGAAAGACGAGATGGGGTTTATGGGAAATTGCCCGTCGCTTATGCCAAGGTAATAATAACACGCTGCCAACTAGATATTGTGGCGGCCATTAAAGAAAACACAGGCTGTCCGCCAGGAACTTGTCATGTAACAGAGAGATGTTGAAGGTGTCTTTTAAAAACAGTGCAACTCACTTTAACAAGTCTACCTGTCTTCTCTGGTGGCTCATTTTGGTGTCAGCAAATTGTGACTTCTAGCTTCGCCGTCCAAACTAATCAAACAATGAAAAGATACCTGGCTGCTTAAAATGTGGTGGAGAAAAAACCTTGCGTTCCATCCAACTGAGAGAACTGAATATAAATGTAGCTCGTATTAAGAACTAAACCCTAGTTTACTCATTACTGGGACGGTGTTTTATAAAAATCGATATTGCCTTAACGTGTAGGCTGTATAAAGATTCCTGACAAGTTGATTTTGTCCCCAGTTCAAACTGCGTTGGTTAGCGGTTCAAAATGGCCCTAAGACATCTGTGTCATATATGATGTATTCAGGCACCCCCTAAAAGGGCATATGAGCATTTATTATCTGTCCACCAACCCCTCCCTGGGTGTAACTGCATTTATGTCAGAGCATCTCTCTTACCATATTTGTTCTCCGTGAATATTCCATTTTGAGCTTATTTTTCTGCATTATACCGGCCACCTAATTTGTATTCTTTCAGTGACAATTCTGTCGTTAATGGAGGTGTTCAAGCTTGTTTTTCACACCATTCAGATAACACATGGCGACTGCTTCTTGGGGAGCAGACGTAATTGATTTACAAGCTTTGTATTCAGTTTTTTTATGCTTTTTTCAAGGATCCTCTTCCTTCCTTCGGCTCTCAAATGTGCATGCCTTTACTACAATACATTAATCTTTAACCTTTAAGACTTGAACAAAACCGAGTCCAGTTTGGTAGACATGTATAGTTGCTGATATACTCGATAGGGGACAGGTCTTGGCTTGGCTCCTCCACTTTTGACAGCAGTTCTTCAAAGGATTATCTCCAACCCTTCTGAGCTCTCATCAATTAGCATTGCAAATGTGTGACATTTTACCCTTGCAGCATTCTACCACAAACTAGCCTGGATTGATGGACCAATGCCTTGTAGAGGCAAGTCTGATGTGCCTTTTAATTGATAGATTACATGTTCCTGTGCATCCTTTTGATTCAGTCATGTCCCACTTTGTGTTGAGTTTTAAGAATGTGATTTCTTTGCACGGCAATAGCTTTTCTATCATCTTAATGGCTATGAATGTGTTGCTAACTGGCAGAAAATCAATGCGACGCCTCATTTCGGTATTGTGCAATTCTTCATCCTTGAATTCGCCCAAGTCATACCAGACTTATTCCTGGGAGCTTTTAAATGTGTCTGTGTTTTTGCTTATATTTGAGTCGTACTCTCTTCTGCCTGTTAGCCTTGACTGAATTGGTTGTGTTGCCTGGGAAAGAAAATCTTCTCTAGGCTATAATTGAACGTGAAATATTAGAAATGGCTTTCTCCGCTTCAAGCACTCTCCAATGCGTACAATTCAATTCGCTTTATACCTTTAATGTAGAACGTTGTGCATGAATATACTGTATGCTTTCTGTCTAACACTGATTTGATAATTAGGCCTAGTGCTTGTAAATATAATATATTCCTCAAAAGACAATATGCCAGGGCACTAATATGCTGGTTTGATTGTCATTTGTCTGCCAGGCCAGAGAGCTTGGCACCTCTAAAAAAAGAAGATTCTACATTTTGAAGCGGGAGGAATCGACAGTTGAGTTCCCAGTCACCTGCTGACAGCGAGGAAGTGGCCGTCTATCTGCCGTGCTAACACCCCTAATGAAATCTCTTAAGTTACTCAGATCCTGAAAAATGTACTTCCATAAGTAGCCTTTTTCTCTGTTATTTAACACCTTGCACATGTTGCTGATTTTACGCTAGTACACAGTATCTGGGCAGACCTACGTGCGTTTTTCATGTTTTTACATTAAGTTGAGTGTGATTTGGGCTATGTAAAAGGAATGTGACAGTGTACTGAATGCCTTTAGTTGGCCTACTTGTGTGATTTCTGTATAAGTATTCATAATCTCAACCCTGTCTCAGGTTCAGAACTGTTGTGTCTTTGAACCAGCATGTAATCCTCTGACGGTAGCTGGGAAGCACTCATCCAGATCCCGGAGATCTAAACACCCCCCCTCCCCCCAGAGAGGCTGCCCCCCATCGTTTACATTCTGATCAATCTGATAGGCCCGTCAGAATTCTACCGCATCAGGGCGTCAGATGTGGGGTAGATAAAAGCTCTGTTCCAGGGAGAACCCAGTGGGGCTCCTTCTCTGCCATCACGGACAGTGTATCAGCCCCGTGCGGGCCCCACAGAGCCCCAGGCTTGCCTGACTGGCTGACCCCAGCAGGGTGGCGTTGCCCTGGGGAGGGTGACTGTCATCTTTGGCAGCCTGCCCATTTGTTATGTGTGGCACCAAGGGCAGATGTGTTTTGCACGCTGGCAAAGTTCTCATACACACCCGTGCACACACTGACACCCTCTACCAGCAGCAGCTCCCTCTTCCACTAATATTATATTCTGCCCACATAGCAGAACCCGGTAGAAGGTTAAACAACAGGGAAAAAGTAATTCATGAAATAAAATAAAAAATAAAGGGTCAGTTCCCAACGGAGCGTACCCACGATGTGAGCAGAATACGGTTTGGGAGGTCAATTGGAAAGAAGATAGAATTACATTTTATAAAGCAGCAACATCAATATATACAAAGCAGTGGTTCGGTGTGGGTGGCCACTCTTTAACAAACTGCGCCCGTGCGCACGCACACACGCACACACAACCAGTCTGACGTGTGATGCCTAGTTGCCACTTCCCCCTGAGTGACTGACTGTCTGCTTGGATGACCTCCATCTCCCTCCTGTACAGAGGGGTTTTATGGGTATCCTTGGCCTCTTTTTTTGGCGGCCCCTCTTCTCATTCCACAGACTGTTGTCAGGGCCATCCTTCGTAGCACCTTGGCCTACGATATCATCGACCGACGGCTGTGTTCCCATCTTCTGGTATCAGGCCGAGCTGGTGTTTGTTTCCCATGCGCGTAACCCCTCCGCCCCTTTGAGTCTAACTAGGATTGTTTGTTCCGGCCGTAAGGCGGGGTGCGGCCTTTTGTAATGTCCTTGTCCGTCCTGATTCACGTAAGGACATGAAAAGGACAGGTTACATGTCAAGGCAGTGGTGTGATGAGGTCCAACTGGCTCCCAGGTGTGGGCCATCTTCTTCTGAAGAAGACACTCGCACGCTTTCGGTAATACGCTCACTGTGGTCTCTGTGTCTGGGGCTGCTTATGAATTGGCTCTGAATTTAAAAGCGACAGGGAACGTGTGAGGGAGGACAGACTGAATAAATCAATACGTAGATGTCCTCCCATCTGAATTGCTTGGTGCTGTGGGACTGACGTTGCCTCTCAGGTGGTTGGGTAAGCAGGGGTTGTTTTCAACATCCACTGTATTGTTTTAACGTCCTATACACCCGCATGTGGAGAATTTCAATACAATCACGATTTGCATAGAGGACTTTTTTAGAAGTCTAGACAGGCGTTTTATTTTTGCGGGTCAACCATCTTCACCCAGTCTGGCAATTTCAACCGTTTAACCCAACCTGGCAACCTAAACCCTACCTGGTACCCCAGTCTGCAAACCCTTCAGGGCTTCCTAACCTTTAGCGGACCTAATTTAGATTCAAGCGGCGCAAATCCCCACGGATATTCATCCTGCTGGAATCTCTAGTTGTCACCATTAAGCCTAGAGCCTGCTTCATTCCTCTCCTATTGTCCTCTGTTGGGTTTAAACACGGGGAATCCCAAAAACATGCGCTGGTTGACTACACCTATGCTTGTGTAGTATTAGCCCTGAGCTCTCCGTCAAGGCAGTAATTAGCATCTTGTCATATATTACATCATTACAACTTCAATCACTGACCAGGCTACGAGTAAATCCTTTAATCACTGACCAGTCTATGAGTAAATCCTTTCACAACACAACCGGTAGCGAAGCTCACTGACAAGACGGTATTATGATTGATTTACACCACAACCATATATCTTCTCAATTGGCGGTTTTAATGGGGTGTGGCGCCGGGGCAACCCCTTCCCCATTTATGGGCTTTGCCGATTTTAAAAATGACTTTGTTTTGAGGCTTTTATTCATGGTGGGTGTCCAGGACTGAACCTATCCTTTATAGAATGAGACTGACCCATATGAGGCGTGTGTGCTGAAATAAAGAGACAAAATCATCTAGCTTTAATTTTAGAGATGAGAAGGACAGATTGAGAAGGGCATTTTGGAGTGTGTGTGGGAAGAGTTTTTTGTTTGTGTGTGTGTGATTGTTTTGGCTCAGTCGCATGGGAAAGGAGATATCTGGCTTGGTGTCTAATCTCAGTCAGGTCCAGCATGTGGACTAATTCTGACCCTGCTGTTTGCTGGAAAAAGGACTGATAAACAACAGAGCTGTTAAAACACACACAGAACCACCTTACCAGTCTTTTAGAAGCAGTGCCCAATGCTGTCAATCCAGAGAAGATATGATTTTCCGTGTGTGGTTACCGTAACAACGGACAGGTTAACATAATTATAGTGATACTGGGATACTTGAATATGGAACATAACACAGATTTTACTGCTTTTGTTAGTCATAAGTAGCCAGCCACAACCACAATTACTGTGAGCCTCGGTTTGTTTTCCTGGATAGTATATCCGGAACCCTTAAAAAAAGGCCTCTTAAGATTCTCGTGATGGGAATGGGATGAAGCCATGTTGTAACAAGCGTCTTAATAAAGGTAATTACAGCCTCTTCTCCAGTGTTCACCTCAAGCCAAGAATGTCTCGGGTGCGCTCACGCATACCCACAAAGCCCCTGTCAACAGAAGGGCCAACGAAACCAGGGAAACGCCTGAGGTCCTGGTTAGTTATGAAAAAGGACTGGCTCTTTGCCTTTCCCAGGGTGTGTGTGTGTGTGTTGCCTTTATCACCTTCCAATCACCCCGGTTCCTAAAACACACTGCCGTGCCAAACGGGCTTCGTCCTGCCCCACCCTGTTGTCGGATCTCCGTCCAGACTGCTGGGAATACGGCGGTGCTCCCTATTCAATATCGGATGTCTCCCTGGCCTGTAACGTGAGCGGCGCGTTCCCCTGTTGGGTTAGAACCGGAGCTGATGACACACGCTAAACTACAACCAATGGAGCTGCTGATTAGCACTTCATTGGTCTAACACAGACTACATGCTGCTAAGTGACGTCACACAGAGACATAACAATTCCCGACAGCCCTGGTGATACCCAGCAGTGTAGATTGATGTTCTGTACTCGGGCGATTGCTACAGGAAACCAGCTGCACCACACAGACAGCTGCCCAACCGGCAGTTCAGAGTTAATTAATACAATGATAGGATTAGTGCCTCCTTACGAACTGTGGATGTGAAATGGATATGGGCCTTTCGGTTTTTAATTAACATTTGATTAAGAAGAACAATGGTGGTAATAAAAGTAGTTCGGTCGTTTCCTCTGGATTTATGAAGTGTGTCTAGATGTCGGCGTGTCTAGATGTTGGCGTGACGATCTGGTGGATACGTGTTAACAGTGTAGGCAACCAGCCACTGAACAGTGATTTGATAGGCATGCATGTTCCTCTCCAGACCCCTTCACTTTCACCACATTATGTTGCATCATAATTAATTAACGATTGGAAAAATACATTTCAGCATCAAGCTGCACACAATGCCACACGGTGACCATGTGAGGACGTTTTTATTTTATTGTTTGGATTATTGAAAATAAAAAAGTAATGAAGAGAAAACATCTGTATTATGCCCTTTGTAGAAGTTCCCTTGGCAGCGGTTCCTTCTTGGGTTTGTCTCGATCAGCTTTTCAGACCTGAATTTGACCAGTACCTCCCATTGTTCTTTGTAGATCCTCTTAAGCGCAGTCAAGGAAAGAACATGCCTGAGCGAGACAGCCCAAACACTGGTCATGATGGGAAAAAACTGTGAAGAGAGGGAGAGTCTCTTCTTCATTCTAGTACATGTGGAGGATTTGAGATGTATTTCCAGGATTTGGGACATGTTTCTGATTAACCCTCTCAAGATAATCATGAGAAAGTTTGAATTCATATTTACATACCAGGATATTTGGTCGCAGGGAGGAAAAAAGATTCATGCATCCGGTTGTTTTCCAACTCTGCTGAGGATAGCTTTCTATTCGATGCAGATTGACGTACGTTAAGTGTGACAACGGCCACCTTTGTAGAAATTGCGGGGTGTTGCAGAAAGGAAATTGCCGGGTGCACAATTACAGCTATTCAGCTGGGGTCCTGTGGGCCACTCTCACTCTCCTATTTGCTTCAGTTGAAAGATGGTTAGATAAAAGAAGAATGAAAGGCCCACGTCCAGCTCCCTCCTCGTCTGCACCAGACGAAGCCCTCACTCCTTCCCGTTGTGCCCTCTTACATCGCTTTCATGCTTACATTAGAGCAGTTGTTGGTGAGCCACAGAGAGACCCCTTTCTATCATCCCTCTCAATCACGCCCCCCCCCCCCGACTGGGGAAGAAGAGCATTTTGTCGATTGAACGTGACTCCCCCAGTCATTGCGACTAAACAGGCACGTCTCTTCTACAGCCCGGTTTCTGAAAACGTTGGGACGCTGTTTAAAATGTAAAGAAAAACAATGCAATGATGTGCAAATCATTTATACCCTATATTGAATAGGAAGCAGTACAAAGACAACCTATGAAATGTTGAAACTAAGGAATGTTATCGTTTCTTGTCTACTTTGAATTCGATGTGTAATGCAAAGAAAAACTTAGTAGAACATCTCACAACTAATTATGTTAATTGGCAACGGGCCAGTAACATGATTGGATATTAAAAGGACATCACAGAGAGGATGTGTCTTTCAGAAGTAAATATGGAGAGGTGTTCACCACTCTCTGAAAGATTTGGCAGATATTTCAAAGAGTTTTGGAATCTCAACATTTGCGGTATATAATATTAAACGATTCAGAGAATCACGATTCAGCATTTTAAATAAATGTTGGGAATCATGGACTGAATGTCATTCCACGCCGCCTGATTGTCATCCCACGCCGCCTGAATATCATTCTACGCCAACTGAATGTCATCCCACCGCGCATGGCAATTGTCAGCTAAAACGCAGACGGACTCATCCACTCCGATGGCGCTCCATATAGGCCTCGTAGGAGGGCGCGGCTCTTTAGCGGAGCGCAGATGTGAACCTGAATAACTCGTCCTAGCGAAAGGCTATTTCTGCTTCTGCCACTCAGCCGTTCCTGAAGTGTTTCCCATCTCCCTCGGTTTCTCATTCAGCCCCGTGTCTCCTTCTGGGAGACGTTTTTTAATATGAAGCGGTCCGAGGCGTGGAACTATGACGAACGCTGCGATGTGTTTTATTTGTTCTGTCGTGATGAGAATATACCATAGGCCCGCTGCGTGGCGGCTGCCACCTCACTTGCTCTCTCCACACTGTGTGTGTGTGTGTGTGTGTGTGTGTGTGTGTGGCCCGTTTATCAATCTGTGGAGGTGGCCTGCAGCTGGGGAACGGTCGGGGAAGGACACCGATAATGTGTTTCTGATATTTCAGCCGAACGGGTACCGTAGCGTGACACCGAAGTAAACGAAACACTCATCACTCAGGATTTATGGGCCAGAACCGGTACCGTGGTCGCACGCCGCACTACGCTCTCTGTCACTGAGAAATGGTTGCTGGGAGGGGAGGAAGAGGGGGATAGAAATGTGCTTTGAGTTAATCATGGATGTCCTGAGCGGCTCTGTGTCTTTGCAGTAGTAGAAAAGTCCACACCCATTTTGGCTTGGGTTCTGTTACATCCTGTTAAATGTTTTTTTGCTCCTTGTTGTTAGAAACCGTTTGTATTTAGGGAAGGAGGATGAGGATAATGGTGATAGTGAGAGTTGAAGGGCCCATTGTAGCAGAATTCCATATACTGTTGTGTCATCATAGCTCCTTGCCTATAAGACATTTTGAGAGAATGTTCTGCACTTCAAAGCAGGGAGATGTGGAGGAGAAAAAACACCTGGCCCTTCTGCGAATTATGTAAAATGTATATATTATAATACATTTTGCATTACAAAAGCTTTTTTTGGAAGTTCTTTCAAATATTGAAACGAAAAGACAGAATAAATGAGAACGCACTTAAAATGTGTGATGGAGAGCATTAGCTATGTCACTCTGAATTGTCTGTAATATGATAATGTTGATTCATCTTCCATTCAAACATTGAAACCTAGAAACGCGACTACTTCTGGAATTTTGCAGATAAGGAGATTTTAATGTTTGTTAGCTCACATTATTCCACCCAATATCTCTTTATTAAACTTCTGTACCATGCTACTAACAGGGAGGTTGTGGGTTCAACTCCCGCCAATACTACCAACGCTATAGTCGCTGCTGAGCAACGTATGTAATATAACAACATAGGTTCGCGGTTCCTTTGTGCCTAATCTTACTTCGCATCTGTAGGGAAGATGTCCGACGTCCGTGCCGCACGGAAACGGCAGCAGCTGAACAACCTGGTCGCCATGGTGACTGAGCTGGCCCAGCCAGGGCAGACAGTGGTGGATTTCTGCAGCGGTGGGGTATGTCCATCCTCTGCCCCCCCCACGCGCATACACACACACACACACACACACACACACACACACCCACACACACACACCGCCCCCCATCTCACCCTTGTCCTCTGTCCATCTGTCAATCAACACAGATGGGAAGAGAGAGAGAGAGAGAGAGAGAGAGAGACAGACAGACCAAGAGAGAGACCGACCGAGACAGTCGGACGGACAGATGGACGGACAGGCGAACACAGACAGAGCAGTAGAGAGTAAGACAGACAATGGAAGGAGGGGGGGGGCGCAGAAAGTGGAAGAGAAAGATGGTGTGCGTGGGCTTTCATGCTGGTAGCTCACTGGGGTAGCAGTTGCACTGACTGCGGGGCTAATGGGTCAACACTCAGATAGACAGTCTGGTAGACCGCTACTGATCACACAACCCTTTGATGCGCTCCACTCGTCTTCCAGGCCCGCTTTCCCTCCGTATATAAATACTGTTGTCTCCTCCTGTGTTGTGTTTCCAGGGTCACGTCGGGATCGTTCTGGCTCACGCTCTGCCCGACTGCGAGGTGGGTTGAAAGGTCAGGGCTTCCTCCATACAACCGTCTCATCTGCCAAGTCCGAGAGTTTTTCATTAGCCTGACCTGAGAGTTGCTGCAGTTACACATTGGTGTTGTGTGTTCCAGATCATTTAGACATTCACGCGTGCTGCATCTTCCGTTATAACTCATCCTTATTAAACTATTTTTCATTTGTAAAATTGGAAAGATCTAAGGTCTATGGCAGAATCAGATGAAAGTAGCTGCTAATTAACTGTATGGTTAACTGTAGGTGATCCTGATTGAAGCTAATTAACTGTAGGGGATCCTGATTGAAGCTAATTAACTGTATGGTTAACTGTAGGTGATCCTGATTGAAGCTAATTAATTGTATGCTTAACTGTAGGTGATCGTGATTGAAGCTAATTAACTGTATGGTTAACTGTAGGTGATCCTGATAGAAAACAAGGAGGAGTCCCTAATGAGGGCGGAGCAGAGGTGTTCTGAACTGGGCCTGACCAATATTGGCTTGGTCCAGGCTAACCTGGACTACTTCACTGGACCATTCCATATCGGGGTAAGTTTTAATTTGGCTTTTGTTTTAGGTGTAAAGTTACAGAGACCAAGGTCCCTGTAGATAGATGAGTTCTCTTTCACGGAAGAGTCCTGTTTCCAAACAAATCTCATCAAGACAATTGAAAAATGGACATCATTGAAAACACATTTGCCAGTTAAAATGTCCTTGAGCATCTTCCCTAGAAGCACAAATTCAACACATTTTAATGACTTGGAGATCTTTCAAAGAGTGAGTGGGGGGCCCTGTGGACACCCAAAAGCCGCTGTTGCCAGTGTCATGCTTTCGAACAGCCATTGGAACATGAATATTCACCACAGACCTAGATTCAGATATCCGTTCCCTTTTACTTGAGGTACTTACTGTGACACTGTAACAGTTACTGCTGTCAAGGAGATGTTAAGCAGTTTAAGTCCTTGTCGTCATCAGTATTCAGTGTGGCAGATGAGGGGAACAGAGGGAAGATGCAGTCCACACCAAAAAAGGAATCGTACACAGTCTTGCTGATCCCAAAATGTCGTCTACGTTTTGTCACAGTGCAGCGGCGTGCCATGTTGCATTTGTGTTCTGTTATGTAGTTTGAATCCTTTCCCAGAACTGAAACTTTGATTTAGCCAATATAAGTGTTTGAGAAAAATGACCATTTTTCTTTTACTTATTTACATTAGATGGTGGTCCCCAGCTGCACCCCAAAACTGAATATATTGTGGGAGGTGGTCATGTCTTGTTTTCTAAGCATGTGGGTAATCTGAAAGCCCATTATATCAGGAGAACATTACAAACGTTTTCAGTGCTCTATTTTCTTTAGAAGCACATTTGGCCTTCTTCCTTACCTCTAAGACTTTGGAAAGAAAATACGTTTTCCCTTTGATTGCTTACTTTGCAGAGCATTCAACTAAAAAGAAAAAACAAAAGTGCTGCCAAAGACATTGATGGAGTATGTGCTATTCACACAGAGTTTTTAAAGAAATATTGCCTGGAAGACTATATCTGTATAGCAAAAGCAACATTTTCCAACTCTCCTGCTATTTGCGCAGTTTATTAACGTGACCTCAGTTTGACCTCAGGAATAATCCTGCTCCCTTAGCCGACAAACATCTTTGCCATTTGTTTCTCTTATTTGCATGTGATCCGTTTACTTCCTCAGTTTTCCTCTCTTGTCACACATTCATTCTCACACTCAGTTCAAGTCAAATGGCTTCATTGGAATGGAATGTGTTAATACATACATTTTATTAACATTATCAAGAGAACATTGAAGACCTTACAATAATACTGGTGTGATCCCCAGGTACAGACATTATTTGGTTGGTTGTCCCTATGAGAGTGGCAGGCATATTCTGTCGCTAATATGGCACACCAAGGTTGTTCTCCATAAAAACATAGCATTTTCTGAATTTTTCTGTTGTTATTTTAAAATTGCTACATTTGTTTTTTCAATTCAGGGAGACATTTCACATAGCCTATATATGTAGTTTTTGGAATACGGGAGAAAATGTAGCTTTGTCTCTACTCTCTCTCTGTGGGAAAAGTGAGCACAACCTGTCCTCTAAGTGGTCAGATCTGTCACAACCTGTTTCTATAGTCAGGTTGTGCTCACTGAGTCTGTAGATTGTGTTTTTCTAGGTTTTCTATCAGTCACAGTGGTCTGATTTTCTGCTAGTGTATACTGTCCGTTACAGTCAAATAATAGTGTGGCTTCCTTTTGAGTGTTTTTTGGTGTCTCCAATAGGTGAAATCTTTTTCTTTGGTGATAATTTGGTGGGCCAGATTGTCTGAGTGTTGTCCTGAGGTGGTGTTGGGTTGGTGTTGTTTTGGGATGATTTAGTGGCCCAGATTGTCTGAGTGCTGTCCTGAGGTGGTGTTGGGTTGGTGTTGTTTTGGGATGATTTAGTGGGCCAGATTGTCTGAGTGCTGTCCTGAGGTTGTGTTGAATTGGTGTTGTTCTGGGATGATTTAGTGGGTCAGATTGTCTGAGTGCTGTCCTGAGATTGTGATGGGTTGGTGTTGTTTGGTGAATCTCAGGATCAGCAGACAGAGGGGCTCTTCTTAATAGCTCCCTCCTTGTATTGGAGGGCTTTGAAGTTGTTGGACTGCTGTTCACCTATTTTCAAGCTATTATACTATTTGAATATTAATCAGAAGAGGGAATTGCACTCTTTCTGCTCTTCATGTGTTGTTTGGAGTTTTTCTCTGTCCCTTTCATCAATTTCTTGTTTTGTTAGCCGACCCCACACTTCTCTGACATATAGTATAATTGGTTTAATTATTGATTTGAATATTTTGAGCTAGATCCTAATTGGTTTGTCTAATTTGCTACATGTTTCACATGCTTGCTCACACTCACTCGCTCACACTCCTTTACTGGCTAACGCTCACTTTTTCGCGCACTTGCTCGCTGGCTCAGTCCTCTCATGTTCGCGCGCTCACTTTCACCCTCGCTCGCTGTGCTGTATAATTGTGGTTAATTTCACTCCGCAGGCCTCCTCTACTGTTCGTATCGGTACTTAACTAGCTCTCCTCTCTCTCCTGCACACAGTTTGTCAGCCCTATTCAATGAGAGCCTCCCACTAATGCTGTGTCTTATTTACTTATCCTGTGTGCGTGTTTGTGTGTGTATGTGTGTGTGTTGTACTAGCTCTGCGTGGGTTTCCCGCAGCATATTATAATTCCCCTATTCTCCTGGCAGCGTCATATGCAAGCCCACGTTTATCAGTGCACCGCTAACAACCTAAACGGACTAATTAGTCCTAAATGAAAAGTTCTCGTTAATTGTGGCCCAGTTTGTTTTGATCTGGTTGCGTCTTTGCCTGGGTATTCATTAGCTTATACCACTCAGCCCACTTAACCATCGATGCTCTTCTGGTATTATGTTGGGCGTCCGTTCGGTTAAACCCCGATAAATATTCCCCTCCCAGCCAAGTGAATCTTTCCCGACCCTTGTCTAAGCTAAACCTACTAAGCCATGTTGGGATGTTTGTAATGACTTTTGGTCACAGGGACAGGTGCAATGACAGGATTCATGTTGAACCGTTAGATGTGTTGCACATAAAACATGTAAATGTTGGGACAGACGTAGTGCGACGGCCATGGGTAAATCATGTACACTACTCAGAACAGGAAACCAGGCAAGCCTACTGCGGCCGGCCCACAATTAGAGGGAATTAATGTAGTTGCCCTGGCTGGATTCGATCTGCGGTGTCCTGTGTGACAGACTGTCTTCAACCACTACACAATTTAAACAGTGGATGTTGTTGCGCATTATACATGTGTAGTGATTTGGTGTCTGTTTACATCCTGCACTGTTAAACCAATTAGTAAAAACGCCACTGTTCTCAACTAGTTTCCTACTGTATCTACTAACATCCAAACCAACAACAGGTATTATATTGTCGGTGCAGTTTGACCATCGCAATAAAGCCGTAAACAGTTTTACTCTAGGCTTACTATAAAGTGGCCACTGAAGGTTGTAGCCAACAAAGTTTGAGCCTATCATGAAGAAATCTAGGCCTACTTTGCTCAGGCCGTGGGGGGATCGAACCCCGGTCGACTGCATGGCGGTCTTTGTCTCTAACTGCATGGTTCTTGAAACTAGTTCCACACATTTTTAACATCCAAACAAACAACAGAAACACTATATTCAACGTGTTAAATTAGAAAGAGATTACTGCAGATGGCTAGCTAATAGCTATACGGTACCTATCCAGAAAAGATTGACTCGACATCCTGTGGTGGGACCGTTGCTCACAGTGCAGCTCGATTGGCATTCCCCAGAGAACACCAGAATTGGCTGGTCCACCATTGGTGCCCAGTTCTCTTCACAGATGAGAGCTGGTTCACACTGTGACAAACCTGAAAGAGTCTGGAGATGCCGTGGTGAACGTTATGCTGCCTGCAACATCATCCAGCATGACCGGTTTGGTGGTAGGTCAATGATGGTCTGGGGAGGCATATTCTTGGGGGGGGTCGCACAGAGCTAACGGTACCCTGACTGACTGCTGTGAGGTACGGGATAAAATCCTCAGACCCCTCGTCAGACCCATCTTGGAGCAGGACATTCAGCTCATTGACCTCAGGACATTGACCTTAGGACATTGACCTGACCTCATGTGGACAAAGTGTGTAGGCAGTTCCTGGATGATGCCATTGACTGGCCCTCATGTTCCCCAGACCTGAATCCAATTGAGAACCTCTGGGAAGCTCTGTATTGGTACATCCGACACTGCCAAGTAGCACCACAGACTGTCCAGGAGCTCACTGATGCCCTGATCCAGCCCTGGAAGGACATTCCCCAGGACACCATCCATCATCTCATCAGGAGCCCAGACGTTGTTGGGATTGCATACAGGCACGTGGAGGCCTGACACACTACTGAGTCACATTACAAGTTGCCGTGATGGAGTTGGAACAGCCTGTGATTTCAATTGTTTACTTTGATTTGGTGTTTTTGGTTTCCACTCACCGTCATTTAGTTCTCAGCGAGTAACACAGTGTAGAGTAAAGATTTTGACCTTTAATATATTTTGTACATTGAGACCCGATGTGTGATTTCAGTGATCCCTTAATTTATTTGGAACAGTGTATTTTACGCCTAGTTCTTTCAAAGCATCTTGCTTCCAGGCATTCAGACAGAATGACTCAAGCCGTCTGCCGACCAAAACAGTTCTTCATCCATCCCTCCCTAAAGTGGGTGAAATATCATGGGGAAAAAACCAGGATGTGAAAAGTGTCTTCTGTCCGTCCTTCCTCCCGGGTCGATAATGTGTGAGTCATAGTTCCTTGAAGATTGAGACGGTGGCACGTAAACTGTCCATCTCCCGTCTCTGCCTGTGAGGTAGACGGTGTCTTTGTAACAACCACAGTTAGTACTAGACTACTCTTTCAACTGTCGCTCCATACCGTCGGTTCTATGGAGACCTTCTCCACTTGGCCCAACAGAACACAACAGAACACAACACAACAGAACAGAACAGAACAGAACAGAAGCTTTGTAGGTTTCACTGTGTGGGTGGCAGAGTGTACTTGTTAACTACACACACACACACACACATCGAAACACACACACACACATCGAAACACACACACACACATCGAAACACACACACACACACACACACACACACACACATCGAAACACACACACACACACACACACACACATCGAAACACACACACACACACACACACAGGTGGACGTAAAGGTGGAGAGATATTCCACAAGTGTTGATGCATTAAGGAGAACGATTTGAGAAATAATGGCCTTGGTTTTGTGTGGAGGACTACTGCCTTTAATGGCCTGGAGATTCGATCACACCGTCTGTGTGTAGACTCAGCCATTTAGTGTGCTCCCACATGCACTGCCCATCGTGTGCATACACATTATGTTTATTACCATGACTGTCCCCTGGTTTTCTCAGGCATGGGTGCTGATGATAAACCCTCCCTGTATATGTGTACTGTTTATCCTTCTATTCATATCCCTGGCTGTACAGTCCTTCCCTCTGGCTAAATAGGTTACTCCCTATTCTTAGCTGTTGTTTTCCGGTGCAGGTGAGTTCCACGGGCCAGCCCAGGTGTGTGTCCCATCTACAGCGTGGGATGAGGGTGGATTGAAGTGGTGGGGGAGTCAGTCCGTCGGTCGCCACTCTGCTCGTGGGTTAAATGTGGCGCTGCATCCTCTTGACGTAACTGTGGAGCTTAACGTCTGAATACCTCTGAGAACGTCTCATCTGAGCCTGTCTTCAGTGCTCTCTCTCTCTCTCTCTTGTCTCTTTCACGCTCTCTTTCTCTCGTCTCTTTCACGCTCTCTCTCTCTCTCGCTCCGGGCTCTGTTACGATCTCTCTCACCACACAGAGAAGAGGGGAGGAGAGGAGTCTACACACCAGCCGCCACTCTCCTCAGGGATAAACATTGATCTAGGTCCTCATGAGGAACAGAAAGCAGTTGAGCTTAACGTCTGAATACTGCTGAGAAGATCTGATCCGGAGCTGTCTTCCGCTCCCGTTCTTTCCCCCACTCTCTCTCTCTGTCTCTCTCTCTATCTGTCTCTCTCTCTCTCTCTCTCTCTCTCTGTCTCTCTCTCTCTCTGTCTCTCTCTCTCTCTGTCTCTCTCTCTCTCTGTCTCTCTCTCTCTCTGTCTCTCTCTCTCTCTCTCTCTCTCTCTCTCTCTCTCTCTCTCCCTGTCTCTCTCTTTGTCTGTTTTTTTGTCGTCTTGTCTCAATTTTTATAACCCTCACCCCCTCCATCTGTCTGCTCCAAACGGTTAGATGAGATTTAGGGCAGAGCAGTGGGAGTTGGAGCAGCTCAGTGCCATGTGTTGCTGGGTGGTTCTCCTCTCTCGGCCCTGACAGAGTTACCCAGGGCCCCCTGGCAGGTAGATATATTTTCTCTGGCAGTTTTTGATAACTGTGCAAATGAACTGCGATGTGTTGAAAGTCACAACGGTGGCTCGAGGAGGGAAAAAAAGCTGGGTAAATTCCAGGTGTAATAAGCACCAATGATCACGAGTTGGGATGTATTGTTTGTGCTTAGCTGGGATTTTTTTGGGTGGGGGGTTTCAAGGTGTGTGTGTGTGTGTGTGTGTGTGTGTGTGTGTGTGTGTGTGTGTGTGTGTGTGTGTGTGTGTGTG